>KV012912.1:69345-85080 GCA_001598015.1 Dorcoceras hygrometricum
GGAGAATCCGATCGTGCTGATCTCGTCAGGACTTCTAGTGCAGTCTGACGAAGGAGTCTCGAATCTGGTCGTGGACCGGATTGACGAAACTACCGCAATCAACCGAGAAGCGCCGGGTTCTTGAAACACCGGTTGGAGCCAGGCACAAGTGCCAGAGAGGTAACTCGTTGAAACACCCTATGTATATTGATACATATAATTGATTTGATTATTCGTATTGATCGCATCCCGGTTAAATTTTTGTTCTTCCGCTGCCTGCCGGGGTGCGGATCCGGATCCACCGGCAATAGGTAGTATTATGTATGGTATGATCTCAACTAGACCGGATGTCGCATATGCTCTGAGTGTCACGAGCCTCTACCAAGCAAATCCCGGCCAAATGCATTGGAAGGCCGTGAAAGATATTCTTAAGTACTTACGAAGGACTAAGAATATGTTCATGGTCTATGGGGGTGGTGAACTAAAATTGGAAGGCTACACTGATTCTAGCTTCCAATGCGATGTGGACGATTCGAAGTCGACCTTTGGATTCGTATTCATGCTCAATGGTGGTGCTGTCTCTTGGAAGAGTTCCAAGCAAGACACCATCGCGGATTCAACCACTGAGGCTGAGTACATCGCAGCATCAGCTGCTGCTAAAGAGGCGGATTGGATAAGGAATTTCGTCCAAGAGTTGGGCGTAATCCCTGAAGGAGTTGGTGTAGTCCCGGTGTACTGTTACAACACAGGTGCCGTTGAGAAAGCAAAGGAACCTGGGTCTCAACAAAGATCCAAACATATACTGAGGAAATACCACATAATCCTGGGATATTGTGGCTAGAGCTGACATAGCAGTTTAGAGAGTCGCCTCTGCAGACAACATTGCTGATCCACTTACGAAGTCCTTGCCAGGACCATTGTTCGAACAACAACGTGAAGCAATGGGACTACGCAATATGAGTAACTGGCTTTAGGGCAAGTGGGAGATTGTTAGAGTAGGTGTCCAACTAGCCAACTTGTGGTGTGTGAGCTTTTGATGACTCTTTGTGTAAAACAATCTTTGTTTATGAAATACACATTTTATATATATGACATTCTTTATCATCATTATTTTATAATGTTAACAATTGTGTTGGATAAAGACCTAGAATGCACCATAGTGTATGTTAGATGTGATAGTGGATATGATGGCTATCATGAAACACATCTAATTGTCACTGTGTATTCTGAACTTGTTCCTAGTCAATTGGGCCGTCAAAATGAGGATAAGGCCGCCCGAGTTTGAGACTAGCATCTGCGATGTGAAGTACCACGTTTCATTGGTAGGGAACATTGTGATGTTCTGAGCATGCAGATGGATGGTTTGCCTGGCGAACTATCGAGCTACCCTCGTTTGGATTCTCCAAGTGATTACCATTTGTCGAGTGGAGAGTCCGAAGTCTTGGTTGTATGGATTAGTCCTTACTACTCAAAACATCATTGAGACTCTACATGATTAGTCGCCTCACTTTGACTCGTTTACCGACTCTGTGAGGATAATCAGGTGTCGAGATTGGGTGAGGTCACGAAGCATGTGGGAGTCGATTCCTTGTTGTCGAGGATTCACCGCTCAGCCTAGTGCGTGGATATCCTATGCTATCCGAGGAGATAATAGTGTGACAAATCTCTGGCCAGAGTACTATTGTGCTTCAGTGTAAATGAGTTTACCTGGTAGCACTCGCGATGTCGCTATTCTGATCTCCAAGATGTATGCATGGCTATCGAATCTCTAACGACTCTCGATTTACCAATGGTCGTTGATTCGATCGGGATATATGAGTTGAAAGGACCGTATTATACGCCAACCATGATCGACTGGTTCTTGCAGGAACTATCAGTGATACCTAGGGGATCATGGGGTGATGTTGTTAGGCGCTTTACCATGGTCCGATGGGTAGATCAGAAAAATGTGTTTTCTGATTCACAATGAGTTGTGAGCCCACGGCTAGCTGTATCCCTGAACCATTGAGGGTCACACAGTGTACTGGTTCACCAATTCCCGTGCAGACAAGGATATGGTACTCAAAGTGTTGAGTATAGTAGGAGGAAGGTTGCGAGTATGACTTCCCAAAAGTATCTAAGGGAGTAGGACTTCCATATTTAGCTAATGAGAGTAAAACCTGTCATATATAGATTTAGTGGTCCGAAAATTAAATATGGCAATGAAGGGAGAAAGAAAAACACACAACAAAGGCTATTCAGCAAACTCTTCCCTTCTCCTCCTCTCCCTCCTCCCGCCGTCGCCGTCGCACTTCACTGCGATCGTCCCGGTGAGGAGATTCTGCTCGCGAATTCTTCATTGGGGTTCTAGTGCACTCCAATGAAGGAATTGAAAAACTGGTCGGTGGACCGGATTAGGAGAAACCAAGTGGATCTGATTAGGAGAAACCAAAGAAGTGCTATTTCCATTTGAGAAATAGTCGGAGCCAGGCTCCTAGTCGCCAGACAGGTATATTCTAAACATCCTATGAATGTTTGAATTATTATATAGGTGTATTGACCGTTCGCGGGCTCCAAAATTTTTAATTCATCCGCTGCACCCCGGAGCGGGATCCGGATCCTCCGCTGTGCCAACACTGAGTTATGAGCCAATCTATTTGGCACCAGATATGAGTTACGAAGAAAGACCCGAGAGGATTCTCCTTAGAGAGATTAGGCAGTTGAGGAATTGTAGTATTCCAATGTTTAAGTTGCAGTGGTCTAACCAAAGAGAACGAGAAGCTACGTGGGAGACCGAAGCTGATATGCATAGTCTTTACCCAGAGATGTTTGGTAAGAAATTTCAAGGACGAAATTTCTATAAGGAAGGTAGAGTTGTAGCGCCCCAAAATCCATAGGACCACAAATATTAACCCTTTTTATTTTAAGGGCCATTTTTATGTTTCAAAATTCAGATTTCAGCTTAAGTTGATTTTATTTATTTTAAAGAGCCGAGTTCTTTATTTCAGATTTGAGACACGGAGCAGAAGGTTCCGGGCAGATTTCGCCCCAAGCACAAACTCGAGCAGATTTCAGATTTTCTTTGTAAATAAAATGCTTTTGGATGGGAAAAATTGTTTATAAAATGCTTGTATCAATTTCAAAATATAAATAGTAGTAGGGAGCTTTTAAAAAATCTTTTAAAAAGGACAAGAGTTGGTAGGATAACCATGCCTATTCGAGTTCTTTCACCTACTACTAATCATAATCCCATATATGATTGATTTCATGAGAATAGAGCTCATTTTACCTGCAAAGAAATTTCTTTCGTTCTCTCAAACTTTCTAAGGAGCTCGTCGCATGTGCTTGAGGAGATCTTATGTCAGGACCAGCCGTTCTTCGTGTTTTCATGTTACAGGCAAGTAAAAGCTGATTCCTTGTAACACCATGAAAGCATATACTTTCAGTTCTGTGATTGCTTGCCTGTTTTACATCCAAGTTATTGCCATGTTTATGATCTTGCTTGGATTACGAAAATGAACAATCGGGTTCACAGAGTTGATTTCTACTTTAAAACTCTTCAGCATGTTATGTATAGATATTGTTGTTTTAAAATGCTGAGCAGCACAGATTTAAGATTTATGTATGATTATTAAGTTCTTCTTTCTGGTGAATGACGGCGTCTGGACTTGACTCCGAGTAATCGACGATGTTGGTCAAATCGGGATTTTGTCCCGATTAGATAGGCAGTGTGAGGAATCAGATTTTAGATTAGTGATTAATCAAATTGATTTGGGATTAGTCACGTGGTTTTTCGAGAGAAATCTGATTCCAGTAGATGCAGATGTTAAAATTCAGCAGTAGCGCCTATTGGTGAAAGCTGATCAGCAGTTGATGGCGCGAGAGTAAAACACAGTCGTTTCATGGAAACCAGCCGTAGCGCTAATGCAAGGAATCAGATGTAACGCATTCCAGATGTCAACGCGGGTCAACGATACTGTAGCTCTCAGCTGGTGAAATTTTGAATCAGTAGAGATGACGTAGGCGTGACGCGTTGTTATCTGCTGGCAGTAGTTGCGTTAGAAGGAGCGACCAGTCGATGGTTTTAGGAACCAGTCGCGAGATATCTGTCGACAGATAGGATGACGTATGCTGTGCGATGTCGTTTTGATAAGTTGAAACGCTGCGTTTTGAGTGTTGCGTCTGGTACCAGTCGCGAGAGAATTGTTGTGAGGAATGCGTTGCGGCTGGGTGACCAGCTGTTGGCAGCAATGCTTACGTAACCATTACGGCGTCGTTTAGATTAGATGTCGCATCGTCGTTTAGTGTATTTTCACGAGATCAGTCGCTGATGGGTTTTTGAAGAGATCTGTTCCAGCTTTTGGTTGCTTCACAAGAAATATCTGCTGTCAGCTGGTGAAGCTTTGCGACGTCGTTTGAGTTAGTTGGAACGGTGTCGTTTTGATGTTATTTTGAGAATACAACGATTGGTTGTTGCGACTGGTTTTGTTGAGAGCAAAAGCTGGTTACTGTTATAAGATTTCTACTGTATCATTTCTCAACGACTGAATTAGAGGAGCAGCAGCTGGTGGATTGAGAGATATATAGATAAGTGTTGATCGACACTTAGGATATTTTCGAACCCGATATATCTTATCTCCATTCTTTGAAAGACTCTATAGCTACTTTTCACCGTGACCTATTTCCGCCGATTGCCGCCGTTCTCCGCCGATGATTTAAGCGATTTTGGTGGCGCTGGAATCCCTGAGACTTGCTCTTTTGGTTGCTACTCAATTGAAGCCCTGAGTTAGCGTTGGAGTGGAAGCGTGAAGCTACTGGTGTTCGAAGCTTTTTGGAGAAGTCTGTTTCGTGTGTTCTCCTGCTGGTTTAAGCTTCGGGGTGAGCATTTCTCGTTGAATTGAGCTTTGTCTAGTAGCTAATACCTACGTAGAATTGTTTAGAACTTGAGTATAGTTCTGGCCGTAGGTATTAGAGTGTACAGGTTCTGATTTATGCTTGAGTTAAGCTGATTTTCAAGGCTTTGAATGAGATTCCAGATTCCAGGAAGTCATGCCGTGCATTTGAGGAATCTGTGAATGTTGGTCCGAAAATAGGATCAAAAAGATCAGCAGCCGCGCTTTTTCAAGCGTTAAAATTTTTGCGCGCTGCTACTTAAAACTGGAAGTGCAATACCTCTTGTTCTTGAACACTTAGAAAGCGAGAGCACCGGAGACAGATCTGGTATGATTTTAAATCATGCGGAAAACACAAGAACTGAATCCTTATATTTTAAAATGATTCAAACAGATTTATGTACAACATAAATCTGTTCGACTGTGCAAGTGTGGTTACTGCTAAGGCGTGAGTGCTGATAATAAAATGCAAGTGCTGAATGCAAGTGCTGAAATCTGTTATGCGATGCTAAAGTAAATGCAAGTGCTGAAAGCGTTAAATAAATGGACCAGCTGATTTGTTTCTGGAAGTTCGGACTTCAATGTCCTACGTCTCCCCTTCTTCCACCTCGGAAGGATCCACTAGAAGACTTTGATGGTTACAGGTCATCTGCAAACACCCACCCACACAAGCAGCACTTGTATGGACTCCTAGACTCTACAAATGCACACCAGCCGCAACTGTGTGACTAACTACATACACAAAGTTTAACGTCATCGTGCTTGGACGGGACCTGTTTGCATTTGGGTTTTGATTCACTCGCTAAACAATTTAGCTCAACTCACGAAATGTGCGAGTGAATCTGTGTGTGAGAATTACAGTTTACGCACAACTCTCATAAGAAACTAATCTCACACACTGGGAAGTGCTCTAACAAGCTAATGAAGATTCAGGAGTCGACACTACAATAAGCTCCTCTCTAGAATGATTGTCGACTGCTTCATCTTCAAGTGTTCTTCCCTCTGCTGGTGCACTGTGCAATCAACGTATTTCTGCAACAGCACTACAGTCATCATCTTCTTCCTTCAACTCTTCTTCCTTAAATAGCCTCTGTTCGAATATAGCCGTTAGACAATGAATACAAATCTTTTCTGCGCTTGTCAAGGCTAAATCGTCGTCTTCCCAAATGTGTGCAATGCTCCTCTATAAATTGTACTATTTCCCAGAATAGTACAAATCTTGTTTCCTTGAATTGAGGCAATTACACGACTCTATTTCAGCCATTGATTCTTTCCATATTGAGCGTTGAATGTTTGCAACGGCTGATATCCTGAAATCCTTTCTGGTAACCAGCTCTTCCTTCGTCGTTTGCAATACTGCGACTGGAACACATTTGAATGAATGCACCTGCTGGTTTCTTTTCACCATGTGTGTGATTCCATCGACTGATTCCTTTTCAAGCACAACGACTGATCTTTAGCGTTAAGTCAAAACGTTGTCGTGTCAACTTATTCAAGAGACAACGTTTTGTTATCGTTGAAATGCACCTAGTGGTTACCCTTAAATAATGCACCTGCTGGTTATCATCAAGTAGTGCACCTGCTGGTTTTCCTCAGAAGCAGTACCTGCTGGTTCTTAGCGCAAAACCATCTGCTGAATCTTACGAAGGCAAAACGCTGTCGTATAACTTATTCAAACGACATCGTTTTGCTATCGCTAACTCCAAGTTCCGACTGCTGGTTGCACTTTAGCTTGCGACTGGATATTCTTTCTGTACGTCGTCGCTTTATCTCTTGCGCTTATCTTCACAACTGCTGATAGCTTCCTGCTGATTGTGATGTCACTGCTGATGTCATCTACGATTAGCGCTCCAGCTGAACTTTCTTCATCTGCTGATTGTGATGACATCACTGCTGATGTCCTCATCGCTGATTCCAGATCTTGCACTTCTTCTCAACTGCTGATTGTGATGACGTCATCCTTGCTGCTCATTGCTTCCTCCAGAATATATGCTGACGTCATCACTATTGATTCTCGATTTCTTTTCGCTTCAATCCAATAGCTGATTTCTTCTACTTCTGAACACTGTAGCTTACTGCTGAATTGTTCTTCTTCGATACTTCTCCAGTAGACTTCACAGTTCCTGTTCCAGCTGGTTCATCTTTTCTTCTTCGAACTTTCTCCAGCAGAATTCACAATTCCTATTCCAGCTGGTTCATCTTTTCTTTAGAGCTTGCAGCTGATTCTTATCGTTCCAGCTGGTTCACTATGCTCCAGCTGGTTCAACTTGGCCTCCGCCTGATTACGAACAACTGACTCAACTTTGGACGTCTCCATTGCTAATCCAGCTGCCGTATACAATGATGAACTAAACCAACTGCTGAACTTAATCTTGTCAAACCATCTACTGGACAGATTACTGCTACGCGACATCCAGCTGTGAACTTTATCTTTTAAACCAACGACTGGATAGATTTAGCTATTGTTCATCTTCTTCCTCGATCCTAAAATCTGTACACTAAATATAATTGTTAGAAACACAATAATAGGTTTTGTGTAATTCAAAACTTAATCAGGATCTGTCTAAACAGATTCATCAATCTCTCCCTTTTTGATTTACACAAAACCTTAAACAACAAATGCATGTTCTGAAAATTCTCTCCCTTTTTGTGGGAATCAAAAAGAGATCGAAAGCTGGTCTTCTCGATATTTAAAACAAAACTCTCCCTACACTGTCACAACAAAAACAACGTGACAGCAGGAGTTTTAAATTTGAAAAACAAAATCAGCTTTTGGGAAGCACCGTATGCAAGAGCTATATGATTTTGAAACAAAAACTGATGCATAGCTCAAATTAACAAAGACAGCGACGCCACTCTCCCTGTCTTTTATAACATGAGCTCAAATCATTTAAAATCAAAATTTTGAAGCATCAGCTGAAATCCGCATAACCGAACATTTTAATAAACTATCAGAGCATAGAAATATTGTTTCAAATAACAATGTGCTACTGAATTACTTATGTATGAAGAACCAAAAAGCAGAGAACGACTCAGATTTTCATACTTCTATTTCGTCCCATGTGCTTGTCACCGAGCCTCAAGTGATCTTACAGCACAACGAAAATAGAAGCTTGGCATCCACACGGGACTCGCGCATCCGGTGACGGTTCATCAAAAGAAAATAGGTTCTATATTAAAACACATCAACTGGCCTTCATAAACAAGCTTCTCAAAACAGTTAAAACATTTAAAACATAGCACATGAGTTTTAAAATCAGTGCTCGTTCAAGAACAACCTGCTCTGATACCAATTGTTGGTCCGAAAATAGGATCAAAATGATCAGCAGCCGCGCTTTTTCAAGCGTTAAAATTTTTGCGCGCTGCTACTTAAAACTGGAGGTGCAATACCACTTGTTCTTGAACACTTAAAAAGCGAGAGCACCGGAGACAGATCTGGTATGATTTTAAATCATGCGGAAAACACAAGAACTGAATCCTTATATTTTAAAATGATTCAAACAGATTTATGTACAACATAAATCTGTTCGACTGTGCAAGTGTGGTTACTGCTAAGGCGTGAGTGCTGATAATAAAATGCAAGTGCTGAATGCAAGTGCTGAAATCTGTTATGCGATGCTAAAGTAAATGCAAGTGCTGAAAGCGTTAAATAAATGGACCAGCTGATTTGTTTCTGGAAGTTCGGACTTCAATGTCCTACGTCTCCCCTTCTTCCACCTCGGAAGGATCCACTAGAAGACTTTGATGGTTACAGGTCATCTGCAAACACCCACCCACACAAGCAGCACTTGTATGGACTCCTAGACTCTACAAATGCACACCAGCCGCAACTGTGTGACTAACTACATACACAGAGTTTAACGTCATCGTGCTTGTACGGGACCTGTTTGCATTTGGGTTTTGATTCACTCGCTAAACAATTTAGCTCAACTCACGAAATGTGCGAGTGAATCTGTGTGTGAGAATTACAGTGTATGCACAACTCTCATAAGAAATTAATCTCACACACTGGGAAGTGCTCTAACAAGCTAATGAAGATTCAGCAGTCGACACTACAATAAGCTCCTCTCTAGAATGATTGTCGACTGCTTCATCTTCCAGTGTTCTTCCCTCTGCTGGTGAACTTTGCAATCAACGTATTTCTGCAACAACGCTACAGTCATCATCTTCTTCCTTCAACTCTTCTTCCTTAAATAGCCTCTGTTCGAATATAGCCGTTAGACAGTGAATACAAATCTTTTCTGCGCTTGTCAAGGCTAAATCGTCGTCTTCCCAAGTGTGTGCAATGCTCCTCTGTAAATTGTACTATTTCCCAGAATAGTACAAATCTTGTTCCCTTGAATTGAGGCAAATTACACGACTCTATTTCAGCCATTGATTATTTCCATCTTGAGCGTTGAATGCTTCAACGGCTGATATCCTGAAATCATTTCTGGTAACCAGCTCTTCCTTCGTCGTTTGCAATACTGCGCCTGGAACACATTTGAATGAATGCACCTGCTGGTTTATTTTCAACATGTTTGTGATTCCATCGACTGATTCCTTTTCAAGCACAACGACTGATCTTTAGCGTTAAGTCAAAACGTTGTCGTGTCAACTTATTCAAGCGACACCGTTTTGTTATCGTTGAAATGCACCTGCTGGTTACCCTTAAATAATGCACCTGCACTAACTCCAAGTTCCGACTGCTGGTTGCACTGTAGCTTGCGACTGGATATTCTGTCTGTACGTCGTCGCTTTATCTCTTGCTCTTCTCTTCACATTTGCTGATAGCTTCCTGCTGATGGTGATGTCACTGCTGATGTCATCTACGCTTAGCGCTCCAGCTGAACTTTCTTCATCTGTTGATTGTGATGACATCACTGCTGATGTCATCATCGCTGATTCCAGATCTTGCACTTCTTCTCAACTGCTGATTGTGATGACGTCATCCTTGCTGCTCATTGCTTCCTCCAGAATATATACTGACGTCATCACTGCTGATTCTTGATTTCTTTTCGCTTCAATCCAACAGCTGATTTCTTCTACTTTTGAACACTGTAGCTTACTGCTGAATTGTTCTTCTTCGATACTTCTCTAGTAGACTTCACAGTTCCTGTTCCAGCTGGTTCATCTTTTCTTCTTCGAACTTTCTCCAGCAGACTTCACAATTCCTGTTCCAGCTGGTTCATCTTTTCTTTAGCGCTTGCAGCTGATTCTTTATCGTTCCAGCTGGTTCACTATGCTCCAGCTGGTTCAACTTGGTCTCTGCCTGATTACGAACAACTGACTCAACTTTGGACGTCTCCATTGCTAATCCAGCTTCCGTATACAATGATGAACTAAACCAGCTGTTGAACTTAATCTTGTCAAACCATCTGCTGGACAGATTACTGCTACGCGACATCCAGCTGTGAACTTTATCTTTTAAACCAACGACTGGACAGATTTAGCTACTGTTCATCTTCTTCCTCGATCCTAAAACCTGTACACTAAATATAATTGTTAGAAACACAATAATAGGTTTTGTGTAATTCAAAACATAATCAGGATCTGTCTAAACAGATCCATCGGTGAAGTAGAATTTTGAGTATTGAGGTACGAATTGAGGAGACCTTAATAGCTTTGATCGTGAACCTGGCTATAAGCGATGTTATGATGATTGCTGATATGATTCTGTGAATTTACATGCAAAAGTTTGCTGAATTGATTGAATATTTCATTCTGTTCTCACGTACTGAATGGTATGCATTGACATTGATTATTGATTGGCATTCATGCATACATATTGAGCCTGACAGATTGATTGATGACATGAATTGAGAGCCACGTTGTGAATGGCTGACTGACTTGTCGTGCCTGAAAAGTCCAACGCTATCATCGGAGTGGTGACCGATTGACTTGTCGTGTCTGAATACCACCGATCTGTGATGGGCTGACGGGTCCTGAAGATCACGGACCGATTATTTCCACCGGCTGACTTGCTGTGCGTGGTATAGAAGCTCGATTGTTATGATTTCCAGTTGATACACTGGTCTAGCTATCCGATTCTTTATAGCCCTCATGCATTCATAGCATTGACTTATAGCATGTCGCATGATTAGCTGTTTTGATAGCTCTTCGTACTGAGGCTTGACCTCGTATCTGTTTTCCTGCTTTTGTGTTGTTTGGGTTTGTATTACCCACTTGCAGGATCTTCAGGTAACCAAGCTGGACAGATTGGAGGTTCAGCTGGTCGATCCCCATTTCCATGAGTCCCAGTTATTTTATTTATGTATCGAACCCGGGGGATGCCCTGTGTCATATGTATTTTGGGGATCTGTATTTGAATTTATATTTGTGTTACCTGTTTTATATGAGTTTGACTCAACTCGTATTTTGATTATGAATATTTTGAATGATGTTATAAGTTCAGGCCCAATTATATTTCGAAAATTTTTAAGCCCGAATTTTTACGCTTCCGTGTTTATGTGCTTAATTGTGCTATTATCTTGAGTAATTAGCATGGGGCCTGACATTTTTGGTATCAGAGCTTAAACTGGGATAAGCTCGATTTCCTTTGATCACACTCGAGTCTAGGCACATAGTTTTGATTTGATTTTGATTGACTCTGTGACTTACGTGATCTTTTATCTGTCTATGTGATATATATATCTGCTGTGAGATCTTACCTATAGACTTGTTTAGATGCCGCCGAGAAGAGGAAGAGGTAGGACGACTAGACGTACTGAGGAGGAGTCTAGGGCAGGTAGTGATGATGATGTTCATCAGGTTGAGGATGTTACTAGACAGATAGGCGGGATGGAGTTGGTCTTAGCTAGGTTTCAGCGGACGAACCCTCCGACGTTTTCTGCAGCATAGGGTGGTGCGATGGCTGAGGCTTGGTTAGCTCAGATGGAGGAATTGTTCGATACTTTTGAGTATGGTCCTGAGAAGAGACTGAAATTGGCGGTGTTGCAGCTGAGAGACAATGCACAGCGCTGGTGGAGAGGTACTTCCCGTATCCTTCGTGATAGTGGGGCTGTGATCACTTGGGAGGGCTTCTGCGAGGCCTTGATACTTTTGAGTATGGTCCTGAGAAGAGACTGAAATTGGCGGTGTTGCAGCTGAGAGACAATGCACAGCGCTGGTGGAGAGGTACTTCCCGTATCCTTCGTGATAGTGGGGCTGTGATCACTTGGGAGGGCTTCTGCGAGGCCTTTCGACAGGAGTATACCCCGGAGTCCTTCTATAACAGTCGGGAGCAAGAGTTCGATAATCTGAGGTAGGGCAGCATGCGAGTGGCTGAGTATGCTCGATAGTTTTCTGCGCTTTTGGTCTATGTGGCACACATTTCCAACCAAGATAGGACGAAGAGGAACAAGTTTTTGAAAGGTTTGAGGCATGATTTGTACCGGATGGTTTTGTCTGGTTCGCCTACGACCTATATTGATGCGGTGAACCGAGAAGTGGATATTGAGGAGAGTTTGATGGAGGTTGAGGCTCCGATTCAGCCGACTACTGGACGCACCTATCAGCCTGTTCAGGATGCGTCGAAATCTTTCTATTCTCCTCAGGGGTCGTAGAAGCAGCAGTCGAACCGCCAGAGATTTAGACCTCGAGGGAAATAGTTTAAGAAGAGGCGGATTCGAGTTCCTCTGGTTCTGTGAGTTCTGGTTCTGGTAGTGGTTCTGGCAGCGGTTCTAGTGGCTTGTCATGTGGACAGTGCGGAGGAAGGCATCCGACTTCGCAGTGTCGTGGAGTTCAGGGGTCCTGCCGTAACTGTGGACAGCCAGGACACTCCCTTATAGTGTTTCCTCTATTGAGGGGTCAGTCTTCGATTCCTTCGCATCAGGGATCAGCTGGTGGTTCATCTCAGAGACCGCAGTTTCCTGCCCCTACCCAGCGATCTGGATTCCAACCCCGTGAGCCTTCTAGATTTGGAGCACCTTCGAGACCTTCGTTCCAGATTCCGCAGCAGGCTCAGGCGAATGCGTTGACTAGAGAGTAGGCTGAGGAGGCGCCTGGTATGATGATCGCAGGTACATGCTTTATTTGTTATTATCCTGCGAGAGTTTTATTTGACACTGGTGCATCACACTCTTTTATTTTTGAGTTGTTTGTTTGTGAGAATGGGTTGAGTTCTTCCCCGTTGTGTGATGTTGTTTCCGTGTCCACTCCTGCTGGTGTGAATCTGTGGTCCCGTGAAGTGGTGTTGGATTGTGTGCTTCGATTTGATGAGCACGTTTTGGTGTCCAATCTGATTGTTTTGGGAATTAGAGATTTTGATTGCATCTTGGGGATGGATGTGTTGTCTAGCTATAAGGCTAATGTTGACTGTTTTCATGGTGTGGTGAGATTTCGCCCTGACTCGGGTGAGAAGTGGGAGTTCTACGGTGATGATTCGCGCTCGAAGATTCCACTGGTGTCCTCCATGAAGATGTTTAGCCTGCTATCGCTGGATAACGTGGGATTTATGATTTATGCGCTTGACGTTTCTCAAGAGTCGCAGTTGGAGTTGAGTGATATTCCGATCGTCCGAGAGTTTCCCGATGTGTTTGCAGATGAGATTCCTGGATTCCCTCCGAGACGTGAGATCGATTTCAGCATTGAGTTGGTGCCCGGTACCACCCCGATTTCTAGAGCTCCGTACCGGTTGGCGCCAGCAGAGTTGAAAGATTTGAAGGACCAGTTGAGAGATCTCTTGGAGAAAGGCTTCATCAGACCGAGTATGTCGCCTTGGGGAGCTCCGATTCTTTTTGTGAAGAAGAAAGATGGGTCTATGAGGATGTGTGTGGACTTTCAACAGATGAATAAAGCGACGGTGAAGAACAAGTATCCTTTGCTGAGGATTGATGACTTGTTCGACCAGTTGCAGGGATCGATCGTCTACTCGAAGATTGATTTGCATTCTGGTTATCACCAGTTGCGGATTAGAGACGCTGACATGGCGAAGACAGCTTTTCGGACTCGTTATGGGCATTTTGAGTTTCTGGTCATGCCGTTTGGGTTGACGAATGCCCCAGATGTTTTCATGGATTTGATGAATCACGTCTTCAGCGAGTATATTGATCGATTTGTGATTGTCTTCATAGATGACATCCTGGTGTACTCTAGGAGCTTGAGAGAGCATAAGGAGCATTTGAGACTAGTGTTGTAGAGATTGAGAGACTCGCTGATGGTCCCAGAAATAGGATCACTAAGTAAATAGGAGTTCAGAAGGTGGGGTTGAATGAACTCCTTCGATTTTTCATTTCAAAACTCTTTTAAAATCTTTTGGATCTCAGTTTTATGCAAACTTCTCAGCCAACAATATTTTTGCGGAAAAAGGCCGAATTGTTTGTGAACAGTGAATAATGTGCAACAATAAATAAATGTTGTATGTAAAATATTGAGTCAAGAATTTGTTTCTGAAAGTTCGGACTTCAATGTCCTACGTCTCCCCTTCTTCCTCCTCGGAAGGTATCACTAGAAGACTTTGATGAGAGTAGCACTTCTACAAACACCCGATTCCGTAACCCGCAGCTACGAGAACTCGTAGCACTTCACAACACTTCACGCAGACTTCGCTGCTGGTTTACAACAATTTATAGTTTTTCGAACTTCTTTACAAAGACAGTTCGTTACAGACTCAATCAAATACAACAATGAAAACACTTATTTGAGACTGTAAAAATCTTCTAGTTTCAACAATGAAACTCGATTACAACAAAGTAACCAGAAGATTGACTCGAAGGTATTTCAATGAAGATCAACTGTTAGGTTCTTCGAGTCTTTGAGCTTTTTGGAAATTTCAACAGAGTATAGCTCGAGAAAGATTTTGGCAGCGTGACAGCAATAGATAGATAGCGAAGTGTATTTTTCTTCAACACTGCTGCTGATATATATAGGCTCCGATTGCAACGGTCATTTAATTCTCCAAAGGAAATGAATCCCGTTTGAATTGCTGCCAAACTCGTACACCGTAATTCCTGCTCCACTACAAGGTAAATTGCTCATAGGCAGAGCCAATTTGTCTTCTTTCCATATATGTGCAAGCAATGAGAAACAGCCTCTGTACACTGTACTATTTACCCAAAATAGTACCTAACTTGTCTCCTTAATTCCAGGCAACTGTACGATCCTACAAATCTTTTCCATTTGAGTGAACGATCGTATTTGAATCAATTTGAGCTTGCGCCTGAAATAAGCTTGATAACCAACACTAACTCCATCAACGATGTCAAAGATACTTCGACTGGAAAAACACTTGGAAGAATTCACCTGCTGAAATACATTTGTTTTTTTCCATCGACTGATTCCTTTAGCGATAAAACGATGTCGTGTCAACTTATTCAAGTGACGCCGTTTTGCTATCTTTGTAATGCACCTGCTGGTTAACATCATCTGCTGGTTGAAGTTCACTGTAGCCATCTGCTGAAATACTAAGCCAATCAATACGTTGTCGCTTCAACTTATCCAAACGCTGTCGTTTCGCATTCTTCAACGAAATATACAAAGCAACTGCTGATCTCTTCAAGAATGTATCTGCTGATTATCACTTCAAGATAGTATCTGCTACCAACTGCTGAATTCCAACGAATAGTCCAACTACTGAAATGCACCCCGACGACTAAAAATAAATCTCCTGTTGAATTCTTGTCTTATTTTTTTTTGTTTAAAAACTAATAAAATTTGTCCTAACAATTTCCCCCTTTTTGGTGATGACAAAACTTCAGCATCCGAGATAAGATAAAAACTGATTGCAAACCAACTGCTGAATTCCAACGAATAGTCCAACTACTGAAATGCACCCCGACGACTAAAAATAAATCTCCTGTTGAATTCTTGTCTTATTTTTTTTTGTTTAAAAACTAATAAAATTTGTCCTAACAATTTCCCCCTTTTTGGTGATGACAAAACTTCAGCATCCGAGATAAGATAAAAA
>KV012912.1:94277-107083 GCA_001598015.1 Dorcoceras hygrometricum
GTTTTGAAATGCAAATGATTCATTCTCTGGTGCCACAACCAGCTCTTGGAAGAGCCAGCTGCAAGACACAAGTGTTCAGACTTCACTTGCTCTAACCAGTTGATAACGTAGGTGTTCCCAGAACGCTTACCCACCAACACAGTTAGACCAGTTGAGTTCTGAACTGTGCACGTGTGTTGTTGAAAATTGACAAGGAAACCTTTGTCACAAAGCTGACTGATACTTATCAGATTGTAACGCAAGTTATCAACAACAAGAACATCAGCAATAGAAATGTTACCATGGGTAAGCTTACCCTTACCCACAGTGTTACCGTAGGCATTGTCTCCAAAGACTATTTTTGCTCCTTTGTGAGGAACAACATCGGTTAATAGCTTGGGATTTCCAGTCATATGTCTTGCGCAGTCGCTGTCCAGGTACCATATTTTTGATGTGTCTGCTGGTTCGTACCTGCTTACCTGCACGCAAGAAAACCACTTTTGGTACCCAATCTTACTTGGGTCCTGATTGGATTACCCCTTTTAGGACCCATATTTGAACAATCCTTACGGTTTTTCCAGTTCTAGGATCCACGAAAGTATGTGCAAAATTACGTGCTGGTCTTTTGAGTTTTGGTTTCATACTTTGATCATGTTGATCTCTCCGCTGCTGAAACTTTTTCCAACCCGATTTAACCTTCTTCGAGTTATGCCACGACTGGTTAGAAACAAACTGTTTTTGACTAGCTTTCGCTTTGTCTTTGTCCAGTCTGTTATTTAGCCAGTTAGGCTTGGAACTCTCAGGTTTTGAAAAGCCGATACCAGCTTTTCCATTTTCGCTCAGCTTGGGAGAGTTCTGATTATCATGTTTCACCGACTCAAGACAGTTATATATCATGTCAGCTTTGACAAAGCTCATTTTATTGAACTTGTCATAGGCTGATCGTGATTGAGTACTTGTCTCGCCTTCATTGAACTCACTATTGTTGAATCCCACACCAGTCTTATCACTGGCTTGTTTTTGATATCCGTTCAGTTTGTGAAGGACTCGAGAAGAATGATTCCAGGAGCTCACCAATTGATTCAATTCTTCAATTTCAGATTTGAGCTCGCTGGTCTCATTTTTCATCATCTCGTTCTCAGCTTGTAGCTTACTCAACTCAGTCTTTAGAATGTCAATATCCTCAAACTCATCAGAATTTGAGTCAATCGAACTACTCTTGAGACTCATGTTCTCAGCTTTAGCTTCCTCGAACGAATGAGAAAGCTTCCGATACTCTTTGACCATATCATTGAGTGCTATGACAAGGTCATCGCGTGTAAATTCAACATTCGAAAAATAAAATACCTCATCATCGTCTGTTTGGTCAGCCATGAAGCAGTGAACCTCCTCTTGTTCACTATCACTTGAAGATGAGCTGCTGCTGGATGAGTCTGAGTCACTATCCGCCCAGCTTTTGGTGCTTTCCTCAGCCACCAACACCTTGCGGTCATGCTTGCGACTGAATCTTTTATTGTTGCTGGTCTTCATCCTTCTGTCGTTCGATCTTTCTTTGAACTTGTCCTTGGATTTGTCCTTGGACCTATCAACAGTCCTTTCATTATCTTCCTCATCACGTCTGTATCGCTCTTCTTTCTTGTATCGATCGTCAGCTCTTCTATCATCTCGCTTGCTTCTATCGTCTCTCTTGGGTCTGTTGCAATCAGCAGCGAAATGACCTGGACGATCACAGTTATAGCATTTCAACTCAAAAGATACTTTATCAGATTTATTATAATTATTGAAAGAAGTAGAAGGGTTGAAAGATCTTCTCAGGTATTTCCCAAACTTCTTAACGAAGAGGGACATGACATCGTCTGAAAGTTGATCTGCTGATTTGCTCGTGCTTGGAGAGCATTGTTCAGCAGTTGTAGCAGCAAGAGCTTTCGTTGGCTGGGAGGTTGATGGACCAGTTTCTGATCTTGTTTCCAGTTCGAACTCATATGCTTTTAGATTTGCAAACAAGTCATGAAGCTCCATTTTGTTTAGATCCTTGGACTCTCGCATTGCCATAGTCTTCACATCCCATTCCTTTGGTAGTGCCCTTATCACTTTCAGCACCAGTTCACGGTTGCTGCATTCTTTGCCAAGACTATTTAGCTCGATCACCACAGCACTGAAACGCTCATCAAACTCTACCATTGTCTCTCCATCTTTCATTTTGATTTCCTCATACTTCTGCTGGGCCACAATAAGTTTGTTTTCTTTAGTTTCATCATTGCCCTCGCAGATTTGGACCAACTTTTCCCAGATTTCTTTCGTCGTGGAACATGTCTTGATTTTGCTGAACATGTTTTTGTCTTTGTTCAGCGTTTTGTATAGGATGTCCCTGGCCACATTGTCCAAGTTTGCTTTCTTCTTGTCATCATTGGTGTACTCATGTCTGGCTTTCTCAAGGAACTGAGCCTCGCCATTTGATACAGAGAATGCAAGATTGGGCTTCATTATCTTCAATGGCCCATCAGTAATAACATTCCACATTTCATCATCCATGGCAGCAAGATGCGCCTGCATGCGAATCTTCCAGTCATCATATTCATCTCTGGAGAACAAAGGAATCTTGTTTTGTGAGGTAGACATATTAGTATGATGTAAAACACAAAGATAACTGTTCAATAACTGAGATTGCCTGCTCTGATACCACTTGATGGTCCCAGAAATAGGATCACTAAGTAAATAGGAGTTCATAAGGGGGGGGGGGGGTTGAATGAGCTCCTTCGATTTTTCTATTTCAAAACTCTTTTAAAATCTTTTGGATCTCAGTTTTATGCAAACTTCTCAGCCAACAATATTTGTGCAGAAAAAGGCCGATTGGTTTGTGAACAGTGAATAATGCGCAACAATAAATAAATGCTGTATGTAAAAGATTGAGTCAAGAATTTGTTTCTGGAAGTTCGGACTTCAATGTCCTATGTCTCCCCTTCTTCCTCCTCGGAAGGTATCACTAGAAGACTTTGATGAGAGTAGCACTTCTACAAACACCCGATCCCGTAACCCGCAGCTACGAGAACTCCTAGCACTTCACAACACTTCACGCAGACTTCGCTGCTGGTTTACAACAATTGATAGTTTTTCAAACTTCTTTACAAAGACAGTTCGTTACAGACTCAATCAAATATAACAATGA
Organism: Dorcoceras hygrometricum; assembly: GCA_001598015.1. Lineage (NCBI taxonomy): Eukaryota > Viridiplantae > Streptophyta > Magnoliopsida > Lamiales > Gesneriaceae > Dorcoceras > Dorcoceras hygrometricum. The sequence goes on from KV012912.1 coordinate 97,423, forward strand.
AAACACGTATTTGAGACTGTAAAAATCTTCTGGTTTCAACAATGAAACTCGATTACAACAAAGTAACCAGAAGATTGACTCGAAGGTATTTCAATGAAGATCAACTGTTAGGTTCTTCGAGTCTTTGAGCTTTTTGGAGATTTCAACAGAGTATAGCTCGAGAAAGATTTTGGCATCGTGACAGCAATAGATAGATAGCGAAGTGTTTTTTCTTCAACACTGCTGCTGATATATATAGGCTCCGATTGCAACGGTCATTTAATTCTCCAAAGGAAATGAATCCCGTTTGAATTGCTGCCAAACTCGTACACCGTAATTCCTGCTCCACTACAAGGTAAATTGCTCATTACAGAGCCAATTTGTCTTCTTTCCATATATGTGCAAGCAATGAGAAACGGCCTCTGTACACTGTACTATTTACCCAAAATAGTACCTAACTTGTCTCCTTAATTCCAGGCAACTGTACGATCCTACAAATCTTTTCCATTTGAGTGAACGATCGTATTTGAATCAATTTGAGCTTGCGCCTGAAATAAGTTTGATAACCAGCACTAACTCCATCAACGATGTCAAAGATACTTCGACTGGAAAAACACTTGGAAGAATTCACCTGCTGAAATACATTTGTGTTTTTCCATCGACTGATTCCTTTAGCGATAAAACGATGTCGTGTCAACTTATTCAAGTGACGCCGTTTTGCTATCTTTGTAATGCACCCGCTGGTTAACATCATCTGCTGATTGAAGTTCACTGTAGCCATCTGCTGAAATACTAAGCCAATCAATACGCTGTCGCTTCAACTTATCCAAACGCTGTCGTTTCGCATTCTTCAACGAAATATACAAAGCAACTGCTGATCTCTTCAAGAATGTATCTGCTGATTATCACTTCAAGATAGTATCTGCTGATAAGTAACTGTGCATCCCAACGACGTCGTTCCAACTTACTTGAACGTTGTCGTTTAGTACTCCTTAGCAAAAACACGCTAACACTTATGTTCCTACTGATTGCTTACAAAGAAAGTATCTGCTGAATATCTAAAACCGTTCATCTGCTGATCGCATACCATCTGCTCATTTCTATCGAATACCCCAACTGCTGAAATACCACTGGTTGAAAGATAAATATCCTCTCGATAAATGCGACGATTGATTGTCCAATAGCAACTTGTCTTATTTTTGTTTATCACCAAAACTAATAAATTTTGTCCTAACACTCGCAATTGTACGCCAAGTTCAGCAAGTGTGAATTCTGGCCTGATCGAATTATCTTTCCGGGTCATGTGATTTCTGCGCAAAGGATTTTGGTAGATCCGAGTAAGGTCGAAGCAGTTCTTAACTGGGAGATACCTAGGAACGTTTTCGAGATCCACAGTTTCTTGGGATTGGCTGGCTATTACAGGCGTTCTATCGAGAGGTTCTCTTCGATAGCAAGGCCTTTGAATCAATTGACTCAGAAGGATAAGAAGTTTGTTTGGACTGACGAGTGCGAGTTCAGTTTTCAGACGTTGAAGGAGAAGTTGACTACTGCTCCTGTTTTGGCTCTATCGTCTGGATCCGGAGGATTTGTTGTGTGCTCCGACGCTTCTCTCAATGGTTTAGGATGTGTGTTGATGCAGAACGGGTACGTGATTGCCTATGCGTCTCGATAGTTGAAGCCTCACGAGACGAGGTACCCTGTTCATGATTTGGAGTTGGCTACGATAGTGTTTGCCTTGAATATTTGGCGTCATTATATGTATGGTGAAGAATTTGTGGTGTACACCGACCAAAAGAGCCTGAAGTATATCTTCACACAGTCAGATTTGAATATGAGGCAGCGACGATGGATGGAATTGCTCAAGGACTTTAACTGTGAGATTCAGTATCAGCCTGGGCAGATGAACTCAGTTGCCGATGCCTTGAGTAGGAAAACCCAGCCTGCGATGCTTTCGTCTTTGAGTGTCTCTAAGGTCTATGAGCAGTTGAGTAATTCTGGTTGTCGTTTCCAGCCGGGTGATCAGTACTTTATGATTTCTTCAATTCAAGTAGAACCGCAGATTGTGAGTGATATCAGGGAGGCGCAGAGGACTGATCCTTATGTTCATGAGTTGAATATTAAAGCCCGAAGTGGTCAGTCTGATTATTTCTCCGTTTCTTCTGATGGGTGTTTGAGATTTCGAGGAAGATTGGTGGTTCCGAACTTGATCGATTTGAAAGAGGCCATTATGAATGAAGCACATTGTAGTCAGTATAGTGTGCATCCGGGTGAGAGAAATTTGAGTGTCTCTAAGGTCTATGAGCAGTTGAGTAATTCTGGTTGTCGTTTCCAGCCGGGTGATCAGTACTTTATGGTTTCTTCAATTCAAGTAGAACCGCAGATTGTGAGTGATATCAGGGAGGCGCAGAGGACTGATCCTTATGTTCATGAGTTGAATATTAAAGCCCGAAGTGGTCAGTCTGATGATTTCTCCGTTTCTTCTGATGGGTGTTTGAGATTTCGAGGAAGATTGGTGGTTCCGAACTTGATCGATTTGAAAGAGGCCATTATGAATGAAGCACATTGTAGTCAGTATAGTGTGCATCCGGGTGAGAGAAAGATGTACAAGAATATCTATCACTATCAAGCATAGAAACAGAAATAATGTTCTTTATTAATTCGGGAACAAACAAAACGTTTCTCAATAACAACTTAAAATCAGAAGAAAGAAATAAATAAACATCTCCTATAGCTACTGCAGCAACTCTTGCTCCATTGCCAAGCCTCAAGTGGGTCTCAGCCTCTCTAAGACTTCGGCTTCTTGTCATCACCTGCAAATCATTGCAGATATGAGATCCACATTCGGTATCAAGTACCCAAGAAGTCGAATTAAGAGACATATTTATTTCGATATAGAACATACCTTATGCAGTTCGCAACTGCTCGAGGTACTCCTTGCAGTTCCTCCTCCAATGCCCAGGCTTGTGGCAGTGGTGGCAAACATCCTCAGTTTTGTTTGGCTTGGAAGCCTTTTCCTTGGGCTTCTTGGTGGGCTTTTCCTCCTTCGCAGGGGACAGAACGCTTCTTACCCTTGCGTCTGGGCCCCTTCTCGCAGAGGAAGAAGAGCCCATGAGGAGGACGGGACGGGCTTGTCCTTCTTTATGGTTCCTTCGAACACTACAAGCATGTTAACCACCTCTTCAAGGGTGGCTGCCAGCTTGTTCATGTTGAAGTTGACCACAAAGGGGTCGAATGCAGCAGGCAGTGAGAGGAGAAGCACATCCACAGACAGCTCGTGTGGAAGTGTGATATCAAGGCCTGACATCTTTTCAACGAGCCCAATCATACGAACCCCATGCTCGCGGACCGAAGTCCCATTTCGCATGCGGCTTGTCAAAAGCTCCTTGACAGCCGTGAACCTCTCATGTCTAGAGTTCTCCCATACAGTTCTTTGAGATGAAAAAGTATGTCAGCAGCATACTTTTTCTTCTCAAAGCGCCGTTGGATTTCGTTAGACATAGATGCCATCACATAGAATCGAGTCTTAAGCTCGTCGTCCCACCATTGTTGAAGCGTCACCAGCTCCTCAGGGCTGATATCGGCAGAGGCTTCCTTCGGAGGGCTCTTCTGTATCGTATAAAGAAGTTTCTCCGAAGCCAACACAATGTTGAGGTTTCGAAGCCAGTCTTGATAGTTCAGACCGGTGAACTTGTTGCTATCCAGTATAGCAGCGAGTGGGTTTTTGATCGAAGACATTATAAATGCAGTTATACAGAAAATAAAAACAGACATACATTACTAACTTTATATGAAAAACGCTAAGACATAAAACAAGGTCGTTAAGTTCTATGAATTACCCTCCCACTATTTTAACGATTTCACCACCCTCTAATGTAATCGAGAAAGCAAGTTTCTTTAGTGGGTGCACGGAGCCCAATCAAGCGATCATGGTCCCGAATAATATCAGCAAACCACGACCCCCAAAAGGTAGTTTCCGATTGCAACCGGTGCAACCTCCATGTATTCACCTCACGTCCAGTAAGGGCCCAATAATATGACGCCGTTTACTATCACGTGTCAAGATGACCCATCAATGTTGAGTCGTGAAGGACGATACCCTTAACGTCCCCAATAATATGAGCCAACGTTAAAGGGAGTTCCTACCGACTCACAACAATTTTCAATGACGTGGACAGCTTTCCGACATACATAGCCCCCTCAATAATATGAGCCGGGCCATGTATACGGATAGCATCGGCGTACACCCATTGTTGATGGAAGGTAGGAATAATTTAAACAAATTTAAATTCCCTTTAGCTTATAGAATAAACTTTTAATCTTGATATTAGTTTTAAATCGTATTTAAAACGAGGGATTTTATTTTTGAAAATTTGGTCTCATGCAATAATTTTAAATCAAATTTAAAACATGCGGATTCAACATATATATCAAATATATAAATAACTTTGGGATGATCGATCACGAGAGCTATGCGATCCGTGGTTGCCAATCACGGACCTGGGTCCAATCCTAGGTGAAATGTAATATGCAATGCAATCCTATTACAATTGCTTCCGATTTTACAGATCTTCCGTCTTCAATATCTTTGATCGTCATGGGCCCACCATCTTCAAATGTCCTCCCACTAAGTCTAGTAATTTACAATTAAATTGCCATGACAAGTAAGGGATACAAATTTTTAGGGGTGGTGTCAGGCCTCGTGATCACAACAGATAAACACATGCGGAAGCTATCAAAAAGTGGGTAAAATTTTCGCTTTTAGGCCAGACGGTTTTAAACGCATAATTTAAAATACAACAATACTTAAAACTAGTTCCCAAATCATAAACATTCAACAACAAAGCATACATAAGTCCAACATGTATCATATTCCCCTACGGGTACAACAGCAAAGTGCAGGGCAACCCCCTGGCTAACTGATACATATATATATATGCTATATGCTACTGGGACACACTAGCCACCTCCTGGGGCACCACCAGCTGGGTTGAAACCACGACCAGCTGTAGAACCTGGGTTTCCTGAAAACAACGCAACAAAGAAACAAACCAAGCCCCGGAGGGACATGGGGTCAAACCCCAGTACGAAGAGCAGTAATACAACAGAAATAACAGCAAGGAATAAAATGCAGGTGCTATGCATGAGACGCCAAGGAACAATGGAAAGCTCGACCCACAAGGGAGCTAAGGAACTCAAACATAGCTCCAAGAATCATCGACAACGTACAGTGGCCACGGGGTGTGTTCACAGTGTGGTAGTGAGCCACTCGCCATGATACTAAACCCACTTACCGGATGCATCAAACAACTCAACCTGTTGTTGCCTCGCCCATGAACTATGGTAGTTAACCACTCGGCTCATGGTGGCTACGATCCCAGCAGGGAGATGAGAGTGCGGTATTGCCGCTCGCCCTCACATCCTGGTAAGAAAACAATAACAATGCAACAATGGTACAAAGACTACCAAAACTGGAAAGGAATACCATGCGTGTATGCAACATGCAGGAATGCAAGCATATAAACATATGCAACGCAGCAAATACACAAATAGCATACACAATTCTCAACAGAACACAACAGCAGGCACGGCAATTCCACATACCAGCGATGACAATTCATCCAAGCCATAACTTTGCTGTAAAACAAGCTCAAATCCGTACCTTAAACTGAGCAACAACTAACCCTGCGAGAAATCCCGAAGACTCTGGTAAAAGCCTGTTAAACACACGGCATACACAACGTAAATCTAACAGGGTGCTAATCAAGCTCACGGCTGGGTCTCACTCAACCAGCTGCCCAATATACCTCAACAATTACATAAAAAACTTAAAAACTATGGATAGGAACAAGGTCTCACCGAAAACCAGAACGTAGTTCTACCAAATCGACGCAACACTCGAACGGCAGCAACTTTGCGTTCCTCGAATAGCCAATTACAGCTTCTAAAACTGGTATGAATTGGAAGAGCTTCTCAAGAGGAGTCCAACGCTACCTCGCACGAGCCAAAACAACCACCGGAACGACGGGAAATCGCCGGAAAGCTCACGGCTGAACAGTGTTCTAGGGTTCGAAAGATAAGGAACGAAAGGCTGGAAATATTTGCTAAGTATGGAAGAAGATATCACAATTCGAAGACCAAGTCTTCCTATAAATAGCACTAGCAACGAATGGAATCACTTCAAATAATTGTCCACCGACAAAACCAGTCGACGCAAACAATTTCTCAAACCAGCTGACGCAAGAACCAACAACTGATCTCACCAACAATCGCTAAAATAACTAACAGCTGGTTCTTCAAAACTACGTCGCACCAACTTACTCAAACAACGTCGCATACTACCAGCAGCTGGGTATCCAGTCGCAAGACAAAACAACGCAACGCTTCTCTCTGCTGGATCCAGTCGCAACTACAAAACGCAGCGTTGCAACTAATTCAAACGACGTCGCTCCACTGACGTCATCCAGTCGCTAGCTCTCGCGAAATAGCAGCAGCAAACAATAGCGTCGAAACTCACTCGCAGCTGGACTCCCAGTCGCACCAACGAAACGACGACGCATCCTCTTCGAGCTACAGGAAAGTTGACCCGCGTTGACCTCTACATCTGCTGATCAACCAGCAGGAACTCAAACGCGATCTACCAGCTAGTACCAGACGCAACATCCAAACGACGTCGCGCCAACTAACCTAAACGCAGTCGTTTTAGCCCTCAATGCAACTACGCTAAAGCATCTGCTGATCACAACAAACGCAACCAGACTTCTCGCAAACGACGGCGTTTCAAGAATCTCGAGCTAAAACACGCTTCGACTGGTTTTGCCACCGACCAGCCGCTAGCTCTCATACCAGCTGAAACGACAACCAGCAGGTACCTCAAATATGCGAAATCTCCAGAATTGCTCAACGCGCGAAATGGAACCCGAAAATGCAACTCAAACACTCCAATAGAGATCTTAAACCAGCAGAACTTCTATTTATCGATTCATTCCAACGATGATTCTCAATTACAATTCCAGGTCTCACATTTCTCCCACACTAAAAAGGATTTCGTCCTCGAAATCAAACAACAATTCTGAAAGCACAACACAGCAACTCGAAGCAACTACAAGAAACTAAACAGAAACTCACCCAACACAATGCCAAGAGTTCAAGATAACTGAGCAAACAAATCACAACAACTAAGGAAGGAAAACAGCAAAACTACTAGCTACTGGAAAATATAGCTCAACAGCTACTCAAACAGATGCGGCCACTCGCGCTGCATCTTCTCTTCCAGCTCCCAAGTAGCTTCTTCCCTATCATGCTTGCTCCACTGCACCATCACCAACGGAATGGTCTTATTCCTCAACTGTTTCTCTTTTCTGCCAAGGATCTGCAAAGGGTATTCCTGATAGGTCAACGACTGATCTAGCTCTACCTCGTCAGTTCCAAGCACATGAGACGGATCTGGCTCGTACTTCCTCAACACGGAAACGTGAAAGACGTCATGTAGAGAAGATAACTCGGACGGCAACAACAGACGATACGCCAAAGGGCCAATCCTCTCGACAATCTCATACGGACCAACGTAACGAGGGGCTAACTTTCCCTTGCGTCCAAAGCGCATCACACTACGAAACGGAGAAACCTTGAGAAATACACGATCACCAACCTGAAACTCAAGAGGTCGACGCCTATTATTCGCATAACTGGCTTGGCGATCCTGAGCAGCCTTCATCCGCTGTCTGATAAGATCCACGTGACCTTTCATCTGCTGCACAAAGTCAGGGGCAGATAGCTGCTTCTCCCCCACTTCTTCCCAACACACTGGCGATCTGCACTTGCGGCCATACAAAGCCTCGAAAGGCGCCATGCCAATCGTCACTTGGTAGCTGTTATTATACGAAAACTCAACCAAAGACAACGCGTCTTGCCAACTACCTCCGAAATCCAACAAAACAGCACGTAACATATCCTCCAATATCTGGATAGTTCGCTCAGATTGGCCATCTGTCTGGGGATGATACGCGGTACTCATAGCCAATCTAGTGCCCAAAGCTGTCTACAAACTCTTCCAAAATCTGGAAGTAAACCTCGGATCTCGGTCAGACACGATTGAAACAGGCACACCATGCAATCTAACAACAAAATCAACGTACAGATTCGCCATCTTCTTCAACGAGAAGGTCATCCCAAGGGAATGAAGTGCACAGACTTAGACAAACGGTCTACAACTACCCAAACAACATCGCATTACGAAATCCATCGCAATGTGCTCCCAATTCCATTGGGGCACCTCTAAACTTTGTAAAAGACCACCGGGACTCATCCTTTCTGCCTTTACCATCTGGCAATTCAAACAACGAGCGACAAAACCAGCAACATCGCCCTTCAGGCCAGCCCACCAAAAGTGTGGCTTCAACGCATGGTACATCTTCCGTGCACCAGGATGAACACTATGTCTGCTACAGTGCGCTTCTCGAAGGATCTCTTCCTTCAAATCAATCAAATTGGGCACAACCAACCTGCCTCGTAAACGCAAACAACCATCGGACGAGACAGAATAGTCCTCAAGTTCGCCAGCCCTGACTTTCATCTTTAACTCGTGGATTGACGGATCGGTCCTCTGAGCTGCTCGAATGCTAGAAACAATCTGCGGTTCCACTTGGAAAGATGAAACCATCACACAATCCTCAGCCGGGTAGAATCTCCAACCCGTAGTGTTAAGATTCTCTTGATCCTTAGAGATGTACAACGACGCAAGCATCTCACTAGCCTTCCTGCTCAAAGCATCAGCCACTACTTTCGACTTCCCAGGCTGGTATTTAATCTCACAGTCAAAATTCTTAAGCAACTCCATCCACCTACGTTGTCTCATGTTCAAGTCAGGCTGCGAAAACAGATAATTCAAACTCTTGTGGTCGGAGTACACCACAAACTGCTCGCCATACAGGTAGTGACGCCAGATCTTTAACGCAAAGACCACCGCTGCTAACTCCAAATCATGAACTGGGTAACGAGTCTCGTGCGGTTTCAACTGCCGCGAGGCATACGCAATGACTCTACCATTCTGCATCAACACACAACCCAATCCATTTAGCGAAGCGTCAGAACAACAACAAAACCACCTGATCCGGATGGCAAAGCCAACACAGGCGCAGTAGTTAAATTCTCCTTGAGCAGTTGAAAAGCATTCTCACACTGCTCAGTCCAAACAAACCGCTTATCCTTCTGGGTCAATTGGGTCATCGGCTTAGATATAGAAGAAAACCCCTCAATGAAACGACGATAATAGCCAGCCATACCTAAGAAACTGCGAATCTCAGACACATTTCTCGGTCGCTCCCAGTTCAACACAGCATCCACTTTACCGGGATCCACATAAATGCCATCCGCTGAAATAACATGGCACAGAAATACAACGCGTTGCAACCCAAACTCGCACATGGAAAACTTCGCATACACTTTCTGTTCTCTCAACCTATGAAGAACCATCTCCAAGTGCTCCTTGTGCTCCCTCGGAGTCTTCGAGTACACCAGGATTTCGTCTATAAAAACAATCACAAACTGATCTATGAACTATCGGAAAACACGGTTCATCAGATCCATGAAGACTGCAGGCGCGTTTGTCAACCCAAACGGCATCACCAAAAACTCAAAATGTCCGTACCTCGTACGAAACGCAGTCTTCACGACATCTTGGTCC
>KV012912.1:112115-125285 GCA_001598015.1 Dorcoceras hygrometricum
ATACATTCAGCAAATCTACAAACATTCATAGGGTGTTCGTAGATGATTACCTTGCTGGCGTCTAGGCGCCTGGCTCCGACCAGTTTCACAAGGAAACCGGCACTTCAAACTGTAGGCGGCGGTAGATCGTCAATCAGGTCCACGACCGGAATCGATCTTCCTCCGTCAATCCGTACTAGAAGATATGACGGATTTTACGCGGACGGAATCACCTCAGCACGACGACCGGAGCAAGTCCGATCAACGGGGCGGCGGCGCGTGGTGGCGCGACGGAGGCGCGTGGCCGTGAGGTTTGTGGAGAGGGGAGGGGCGGCCGACTTCAAGGAGTTGGAGACTAGGTTAAGTTGTGTATTGTGTAATGATTAAGCCCTAACCAATTTAATTAATAAAGATGGTAGATGGGCTTGAACGGGCCCATTGGACTTGGGTCAGGCCCAAGTCCTATATGAACATTCGGTTCATTTAAATCACCACGGTTCCATCATAACTCCGATCGACGATCAGATCGGACCGATCGAATCAGTTTCCAAAACTGAACATTATGATGCGAAAAACAATTTTTCAGATACCTAGTCCAAAATGACAGTTTTTCCCCTCAACAGCGGGAAATCGTAATTTGACCCCTGTTGACTTTTAGGAAGTCGCACTCCTAAAATCCTCTTCTTATGCTCAACACATTGAGCTCAGTTTCCATGCGGGAATCACGAATCCGGTACTTGTGTGACCCTCAATGGTTCAGGGATACAGCTAGCCGTGGGCCCACAACCATTGTGGCTCCGAAATCATAATTTCGGACTTGCCCAACGGATCATGGTAAAGCGCCTAGCAACATCGCCCCATGATCCCCTAGGTATCACTTATAGTGCCTGCAAGAACTAGTTGGTCGTGGCTAGCGTACAGTACGGTCCTTTCAACACATATATCCCGATCAGATCAACGACCATTGGTAAATCGAGAGTCGCTAGAGATCCGATAGCTATGCATACATCTTGGAGATCGAATAGTGACATCGCGAGTGTTACTAGGTAAACCCATTTACCTAAAACACTTCTAGTACTCTGGCCAGAGATTTATACACTATTATCCCCTCAAATCGCATAGGATATCCACGCATGAGAGCGAGCGGTGAATCCTCGACAACGAAGCATCGACTCCTACACGCATCGGGATCTCACCCAATCCCGCTGCCTAATGACCCCAAGTGAGTTGGCAAATGGGTCAAAGTGAGACGCCTATCATGTAGAGTCTCAATGACGTTTCGAGTTGTGAGGACTAATCAGTACAACCAAGACCTCGGACATATCCACTCGACAAATGGTAACCACTTGAAAAGTCCGAACGAGGGTAGTTCGATAGATCACCAGGTCACTATCTATCTGCATGCTCAGAACATCACAATGTTCCCTACCAATGAAACACGGTACTTCGCATCGCAGATACTAGTCTCAATCTCGGGCGGCCTTATCCTCATTTTGATGGCCCAATCGACTAGGGACGAATTCAGAATACACAGTGACTATTAGATGTGTTTCATGATAGCCCCACTATCACATCTAACATACACTATGGTGCATTCTAGGTCTTTATCCAACACTATTGTTAACATTATAGTCATAATGAAAATAAAGAACACCATGAATAAATGCGAATATCATATATAAAGATCGTTTCATACAAGAGTCTATAAACCCACGCGCCACAAGTTGGCTAGTTGGGCATCTACTCTAACAGAATCAGCACCGTAGAACTCCCACTTCTCACCCGAGTCAGGGCGAAATTTCACCACACCATGAAAACAATCGACCGTAGCCTTATAGCTAGACAACACGTCCATCCCCAAGATGCAATCAAAATCTCTCATTCCCAAAACAATCAAATTGGAAACCAAAACATGCTCATCAAATCGAAGCGCACAATCCAACACAACTTCACGGGACCACAGATTAACACCAGCAGGGATAGACACAGAAACAACATCACACAATGGGGAAGAACTCAACCCATGCTCACACACAAACATCTCAGAAATAAAGGAGTGTGATGCACCAGTGTCAAATAAAACTTTCACAGGAAAATCGAAAATAAATCATGTACCTCCAATCAGCATGCCAGGAGTCTCCTCAGCCTGCTCTCTAGTCAAAGCGTTCGCCTGAGCCTGCTGGGGAATCTGGAACTGAGGTCTCTGAGGTGCTCCAAACCTAGACGGTCCACTAGGCTGAAATCCAGATCGCTGAGTAGGGGCAGGAAACTACGGTCTCAGAGATGAACCACCAGCTGATCCCTGCTGCGAAGGAATCGAAGACTGACCCCTCAACAGAGGACACACTCTAATGAAGTGTCCTGGCTGTCCACAGTTACGGCAGGACCCCTGAACTCCACGGCACTGCAAAGTCAGATGCCTTCCTCCGCACTGTCCACACGACATGCCACTAGAACCGCTGCCAGAACCACTGCCAGAACCAGAACTCACAGAACCAGAGGAACTCGAATCCGCCTTCTTCTTGAACTGTTTCCCTCGAGGTCGAAATCTCTGGCGGTTCGACTGCTGCTGCTGCTGCGACCCCTGAGGAGAATAAAAAGATTGCGACGCATCCTGAACAGGCTGATAGGTGCATCCAGTAATCGGCTGAATCGGAGCCTCAACCTCCATCAAACTCTACTCAATATCCACTGCTCGGTTCACCGCATCAATATAGGTCGCAGGCGAACCAGACAAAACCATCCGGTACAAATCAGGCCTCAAGCCTTTCAAAAACTTGTTCCTCTTTGTCCTCTCTTGGTTGGCAACGTGTGACACATAGACCAAAAGCGCAGAAAACTGTCGGGCATACTCAGCCATTCGCATGCTACCCTGCCTCAGATTATCGAACTCCCGCTCCCGGCTGTTATAGAAGGACTCCGGGGTATACTCCTGTCGAAAGACCTCGCAGAAGCTCTCCCAAGTGATCACAGCCCCACTATCACGAAGGATACGGGAAGTACCTCTCCACCAACGCTGTGCATTGTCTCTCAGCTGCAACACCGCCAGTTTCAGTCTCTTCTCAGGAGCGTAATCCAAAGTATCGAACAACTCCTCCATCTGAGCTAACCAAGCCTCAGCCATCGCACCACCCTCTGCTGCAGAAAACGTCGGAGGGTTCGTCCGCTGAAACCTAGCTAAGACCAACTCCATCCCGCCTATCTGTCTAGTAACATCCTCAACCTGATGAACATCATCATCACTACCTGCCCTAGACTCCTCCTCAGTACGTCTAGTCGTCCTACCTCTTCCTCTTCTCGACGGCATCTAAACAAGTCTAGAGGTAAGATTTCATAGCTGATAGATATATCACATAGACAGATAAAAGATCACATATGTCACATAGTCAATCAAAATCAAATCAAAACTTTGTGCCTAGACTCGAGTGTGATCAAAGGAAATCGAGCTTATCCCAGTTTAAACTCTGATTCCAAAAATGTCAGGCCCCATGCTAATTACTCAAGATAATAGCACAATTAAGCACATAAACACGGAAGCGTAAAAATCGGGCTTAAAAATTTTCGAAATAATTTATGCCTGAAGTTAAAATCATACATCAAAATATTCATAATCAAAATATGAGTTGACTCAGACTCATATAAAACAGGTAATACAATTATCAATTCAAATACAGATCCCCAAAAATACATAAGACACGGGGCATCCCCCGGGTTCGATACATAAATAAAATAACTGGGACTCATGGAAACGGGGATCGACCAGCTGAACCTCCACTCTGTCCAGCTTGTTTACCTGAAGATCCTGCAAATGGGTAAGGCAAATCCAAACAACACAAAAGCAGGAAAACAAATACGAGGTCAAGCCTCAGTACGAAGAGCTATCTAAACATCTAAACATGCAACATGCTATAAATCAATGCTATGAATGCATGAGGGCTATCAAAAATCGGATAGCTAGACCAGCAAGTCAACTGGCAATCATATCAATCGAGCCTATATACTACGCACAGCAAGTCAGCCGGTGGAAATCATCGGCCCGTGATCTTCAGGGCCCATCAGCCCATCACAGCTCGGTTGTCTTCAGATACGACAAGTCAGTCGGTCACCACTCCGATGATAGCGTTGGACTTTTCAGGCACAAAAATTCAGTCGGCTAGTCACAACGTGGCTCTCAATCAGGTTATAAATCAATCTGTTAGGCTCAATATGTATGCATGAATGCCAATTCAAAAATAAATGCACAATGCATACAATTCATTACGTGAAACAGCATATATAATTCAAACAATTCAACAGACTGCCACGTAAATTCACATAATCTGATCAGCAAGTTCATAACATCGATCACAGCCATGTCCACGCTCAAAGCTGTTAAATCTGCTCAATTCGTACCTTAAATCCTCAAATTCTACCTCACAGATTCCTCAAATGCACGACAGGATCCTGGAAGCTGGAATCTGTTTCAAAGCCTCAAAAATCAGCTTAACTCAAGCATAAATCAGAACCTGAACACTCTAATACCTACGGCCAGAACTATACTCAAGTTCTAAACAATTCTACGCAGGTAATAGCTACTAGACAAACCTCAATTCAACGAGAAATGCTCACCCCGAAGCTTAAACCAGCAGGATAACAACGAAACAGACTTCTCCAAAAAGCTTCGAACACCAGTAGTTACACGCTTCCACTCCAACGCTAATTCAGGGCTTCAAATGGGTAGCAATCGAAAGAGCAACTCACAACGAATCCAGCGCCACCAAAATCACTCAAATCATCGGCGGAGAACGGCGGCAATCGACGGGAATAGGTCACGGCGAACAGTAGCTAATCGAGGGTTTGGGAAAGGAGATAAGAAATATCATGTTTGAAATAATTATATGTGTCGATCAACACTTCTATATATATCTCTAAATCCGCCAGCTGCTGTTCCTCTAATTCAGTCATTGAGAAATGCTACAGTAGAAATCTTATAACAGTAACCAGCTTTTGCTCTCAACAAAACCAGTCGCAACAACCACTCGTTGTATTCTCAAAAGAACATCAAAACGAAACCGTTCCAACTAACTCAAACGACGTCGCAAAGCTTCACCAGCTGACAACAGCTATCTCTCATGAAGCAACCAAAAGCTGGTAACAGATCTCTACAAAAACCCATCAGTCGACTGGTTACGCAAAACAAGCCAAAACGACGACGCGTCAACTAATCTAAACGACGCCGTAACGGTGACGCAAGCATTGCTGCCAACAGCTGGTCACCCAGTCACAACGCATTCCTCACAACAATTCTCTCGCGACTGGTTCCTCAAACAATCGACTGGTCGCTACTTCTAATGCAACTACTGCCAGCAAATATCAACACGTCACGCTTACGTCATCTCTACTGATTCAAAAATTCACCAGCTGAGAGCTACTGTACTGTTGACCCGCGTTTACTACCAAAATTCTCTACGACTGGTTTTCTAAACAATAGCGCAAAGTCTGAAATTAAATGGGGAATCAGATTTCACTCGCAAAACCTTCAAAATTCATGCGATTAATTCCAAATCACCATGATTAATCACAAACCAAATTATGATTCCTCACACCAGCCGTACCGCTAATGCAAGGAATCAGATGTAACGCATTCCTGATATCAGCGCGGGTCAACGGTACTGTAGCTCTCAGCTGGTGAATTTTTGAATCAGTAGAGATGACGTAGGCGTGACGCGTTGTTATCTGCTGGCAGTATTTGCATTAGAAGGAGCGACCAGTCGATGGTTTGAGGAACCAGTCGCGAGATATCTGTCGACAGATAGGATGACGTATGCTATGCGACGTCGTTTTGATAAGTTGAAACGCTGTCGTTTTGAGTGTTGCATCTCGTACCAGTCGCGAGAGATATCTGTCGACAGATAGGATGACGTATGCTATGCGACGTCGTTTTGATAAGTTGAAACGCTGCGTTTTGAGTGTTGCATCTCGTACCAGTCGCGAGAGAATTGTTGTGAGGAATGCGTTGCGGCTGGGTGACCAGCTGTTGGCAGCAATGCTTACGTAACTATTACGGCGTCATTTAGATTAGTTGACGCGTCGTCGTTTTGTGTATTTTCGCGAGATCAGTCGCTGATGGGTTTTTGAAGAGATCTGTTACCAGATTTTGGTTGCTTCACAAGAGATATCTGCTGTCAGCTGGTGAAGCTTTGCGACATCGTTTGAGTTAGTTGGAACGGTGTCTTTTTGATGTTCTTTTGAGAATACAACGACTGGTTGTTGCGACTGGTTTTGTTGAGAGCAAAAGCTGGTTACTGTTATAAGATTTCTACTGTAGCATTTCTCAACGACTGAATTAGAGGAGCAGCAGCTGGTGGATTGAGAGATATATAGATAAGTGTGATCGACACTTAGGATATTTTTTCGTACTCGATATATCTTATCTCCATTCTTTGAAACCCTCGATAGCTATTGTTCACCGTGACCTATTTCCGCTGATTGCCGCCGTTCTCCGCCGATGATTTGAGCGATTTTGGTGGCGCTGGAATCCCTGAGACTTGCTCTTTAGGTTGCTACTCAATTGAAGCCCCGAGTTAGCGTTGGAGTGGAAGCGTGAAGCTACTGGTGTTCGAAGCTTTTTGGAGAAGTCTGTTTCGTGTGTTCTCCTACTGGTTTAAGCTTCGGGGTGAGCATTTCTCGTTGAATTGAGCTTTGTCTAGTAGCTAATACCTGCGTATAATTGTTTAGAACTTGAGTATAGTTCTGGACGTAGGTATTAGAGTGTACAGGTTCTGATTTATGCTTGAGTTAAGCTTATTTTCGAGGCTTTGAAACAGATTCCAGATTCCAGGAAGTCCTGCCGTGCATTTGAGGAATCTGTGAGGTAGAATTTTGAGGATTGAGGTACGAATTGAGCAGACCTTAATAGCTTTGAGCGTGAACCTGGCTATAAGCGATGTTATGATGATTGCTGATATGATTTTGTGAATTTACGTGTAACAGTTTGCTGAATTGATTGAATATATCATTCTGTTCTCACGTACTGAATGGTATGCATTGACATTGATTCTTGATTGGAATTCATGCATACATATTGAGCCTGACAGATTGATTGATTACCTGAATTGAGAGCCACGTTGTGACTGGCCGACTGACTTGTCATGCCTGAAAAGTCCAACGCTATCATCGGAGTGGTGACCGACTGACTTGTCGTCTCTGAAGACCACCGAGCTGTGATGGGCTGACGGATCCTAAAGATCACGTACCGATGATTTCCACCGGCTGACTTGCTGTGCGTGGTATATAGGATCGATTGTTATGATTTCCAGTTGATACACTGGTCTAGCTATCCGCTTTTTGATAGCCCTCATGCATTCATAGCATTGACTTATAGCATGTCGCATGATTAGCTGTTTTGATAGCTCTTCGTACTGAGGCTTGACCTCGTATCTGTTTTCCCGCTTTTGTGTTGTTTGGGCTTGTGTTACCCACTTGCAGGATCTTCAGGTAACCAAGCTGGATAGAGTGGAGGTTCAGCTGGTCGATCCCCATTTCCACGAGTCCCAGTTATTTTATTTATGTATCAAACCCGGGGGATGCCCCGTGTCATAAGTATTTTTGGGATCTGTATTTGAATTGATAATTGTGTTACCTGTTTTATATGAGTTTGAGTCAACTCGTATTTTGATTATGAATATTTTGAATGATGTTATAAGTTCAGGCCCAATTATATTTCGAAAATTTTTAAGCCCGAATTTTTACGCTTCCGTGTTTATGTGCTTAATTGTGCTATTATCTTGAGTAATTAGCACGGGGCCTGACAGGCAGAGCTGGTATCTGTGGATATCGTTCGTGATGCTGCAGCACTAGTTCCATTGACGAATATGTTTTTCTATGCTAGCGACCTGGTTCTCTTATATAGTCAAAACTGATTTTCCCATGTCAAATCTGTTTTCCACATCTGAAGTCTGTTTCGTACCTAAACACTTTTTTCTACAGTCAAATCTGTTTTCTCGCTAGTTTTGAATGATGTTATAAGTTCAGGCCCAATTATATTTCGAAAATTTTTAAGCCCGAATTTTTACGCTTCCGTGTTTATGTGCTTAATTGTGCTATTATCTTGAGTAATTAGCACGGGGCCTGACAGGCAGAGCTGGTATCTGTGGATATCGTTCGTGATGCTGCAGCACTAGTTCCATTGACGAATCTGTTTTTCTATGCTAGCGACCTGGTTCTCTTATATAGTCAAAACTGATTTTCCCATGTCAAATCTGTTTTCCACATCTGAAGTCTGTTTCGTACCTAAACACTGTTTTCTACAGTCAAATCTGTTTTCTCGCTAGCGATACCGACCCTGAAGACAAATCAGTTCATGCTAGCGCTACTATTCTATAGCCAAATCTGCTTCAACGCTAGAGATACCATTTCTTTAGCCAAGTTTGTTTCACGCTAACCACACCGTTCCCATAGTCACATATGTTTTAACGTTAGCGATACCATCCCGATAGTCAAATTTGTTTTCTATGACTAAGATCTGTTTTGTACCCGAGTACTGTTTTGATTAGCCAAATTTGTTTTCAATCCAGTGGTATGTTTCCAGTAGTCAAATCTGATGCTCAGTGAGATTTTAAAGAGAAACGAGTTTTAAAAAGAAGTGAACCCCGATGAATGATGATCTGATTTCGATCAAATGTTTGTTTAGAGGAAGAAATGTTTAGTTTTAAAGGATTTATGGCATAGATAACAGACGGTAATATTGGAAGGGTGAGCAGCTGTCGAAAGAATTAGTTGCCCCTTCATATTGGTCAACATGCCATATAGTAACTGAATTCAGATGTAGCTTGATCAAGAGCCACAGACCTAAGGAGAGCTTCTTAGCCATAAATCACAAGAAAATATAGATGACATCTGGGTTGTTTCCCAAATCTAATTTTACGAAAGAAGTTTATGTTTAACTGACTTCCTTTAAACCACGTTATTTTAAGCTATGTATGCGCCTTCCTTCACTAAGTGATTCTGTTATGGGACAGACGGGCGGCGGGAGCTGATCCAGCTGTGGTGTAGTGTTTATCGAAGGCCGGCGTTTCCGTGTCATTGCATTGTTATTGTTGTTTTTGATCTTTTGACAAATCTGTATTAAGATCCATTACAACAATAGTGAATTCATATAGAGTTCCAGTAGTTGTAATATCGCATTTGGCAGCTTGTATCAAATCTGTTATTCAAATCTGCTTTCGCTATTTGCTATTTGGCGCCAATTGTCTGTATATCAATTTTGTAAGGAAATACAACTTACAATATTTCGCATTCAGCCCGTCTATTCCCTTCTTTATCCCATTTAATTCAAATCCGTTGACCCCCATGGGCTTGGGGCGTCACAACTTGGTATCAGAGCATGGTCCTAGAGATAAACACACACTTACAGTTGGGACAGATTTCGTCGACCGTTTCTCCAGAACTGTGGGTTTTATTTTATGTTACAGAGCATCTGTCTTTCAAATTTAACATGTTCTGATGTTCATTTGTGGTGGATTATGGGCTATAGATTAAGATGTCTGGCAGAGGAAGAGGTAGAAGAAACACTCCTTTAGATGAACCTAGCCCAGACAGTAACGCTAGCATTACCTATATTCTTAGGCTATTGGTAGAAAAAATCGGCAGAGGCAATGGCCAATCTTCTAGCAGTAAGGGACCAAGCCACGATGATCCACATGAGAAGTTTCGAAGACAGAAATCGAAGGAGTTTAGTGGTACAACAGATCCGCTGGCTGCCAGATTTGGATAGGCCTAGGTGCGCTATCTATATGTTAAGGGATGATGCTATGATCTGGTGGGAAGAAGCCAAGTTATCTGTGGATTTGGAAAATCTTACATGTGGAGATTTCAAGCGGGTGTTCTTCGATAAATACTTCACGGCAGGCAAGAGGTCTGAATTGAAGAGAGAGTTTCTAACTATGAAACAAGGAAGTATGACCGTACAAGAGTATGAGTGGATGTTCGAAAGAGGGTGTTATTTTGTGCCTCTTATTGGAAATGATCCCGAGGAGAAGTTGAGCCACTCTGTGGAGGGATTGAAGCCTATGATAGGCATACTGGAGACAGTTTTACTTGAACTACCTTAGATTCTGGTTGAGCCTAATATACTATCTTACATAGGCTCTACTAGTGATGAATTGCTTCTACTGCTGATGATTCCTAGAGATGTGGCCTGGGCTACCACATTTGTAACACACGTTCTGGCCAACTCGGCACCGACCAGTATGGTTTCTCTGACAAACTGGTCTAATATCAATCTGAGGAACTGCGTTGGTTGGGTTTGTAGAGGTCTTTGTCCCTGAGGCCTCCGCTGGTTGTCGTTGGGTCTCTAAGCTTGCTTCTGGTCCATATGTTGAAAGACTTGACGTTTTTTATGTCGCCCTTCTCTATCTCTTTCCAAGCTTGTTGTGAGACCCGAAAGATTATTGGATTAATTGAGTTAATTAATCGGGTTTTCGATACACCAGATTTGGTGTGAACACATCTGGGATGGATAAGCTTTGAGTTGGTACGCTTGATGATCGTATTGTGTTTCTATTTTGTGTGTTTAAAACATATCTGGACATTTGTAGAGTTCAACGAGGTAGTAGGAAGAATTGGAGAGTTGAGAAGTGCTGGTTGGTGGTTTCAGTTTCAGTGATTGTTGATTGTAATCGAAGCTAGAGGTCAAATCTGGTTGTCGCAAGTATTCGGGATACGCTAGTTAAATATCCTGCGCGGGTAGTGATACGCCATCGTTTAGAGGAAATCATATTTGAGATGCGTTAGTTGTTAGCGCTGGTTGTGGGATTGGGTCTGTACACGAAGTTGTAAGATCAAATCTTCTAGTAATGGATCCTTCCGAGGTGGAAGAAGGGGAGATGTACGACATTGAGGTCTGAACTTCCAGAAACAAATATGCTGCGTACTGTATTGTGTTCTTTATTCATTCAGCAAACATTTACTTTAGCATTGCACGTTTACAGTTCAGCACACATCGCACAACAGCATGCATTTAATTCAGCACTTGCTTTTACTTAGCATCGCATTGCATACAGCAGCACACAAGCACACAAGTCTCGAACAAATTTATGTTGTACATAAATCTGTTTGAGTCGTTTTAAAATATAGGATTCAGTTCTGGTATTTTCCGCATGATTTTTAAATCATACCAGATCTGTCTCCGGTGCTCTGTTTGTTTTAATGTTCAAGAACAACGAGGTATTGCACCTCCAGTGTGTATCAGCAGCGCGAAAATTTTAAAGTCTTTTAACAAAGCGTGTCTGCTGATCTTTTTGATCCTTATTTCCGAGACCATCAAGTGGTATCAGAGCTGTAGCTTCCTGCTGAATGATGACGTCACTGCTGATGTCATCTACACTTAGCGCTCCAGCTGATCTTCTTCGTTCCAGCTCCAGATTGCGATTCTTGTTCTTCTTGAATAGCGACTGTTAATAGATTCATCAACAGTACTTATAAAAGGAATCTTCTTCTTCGATGCATTTCTTCAGCAGACTTCTCAAAACATGTTCCAGCTGGTTCAACTAGGCCTCCGCCTGATTACGAACAGCTGATTCAACTTTGGACGCCTCCATTGCTAATTCAACTGCCGATTCCATGAACACCAAACCAACTGCTGAATCTTTATATTGCGAACCAACTGCTGGACAGATTCTTCGACTGTTCATCGTCTTCTTCGATAGATAGAATCTGTACACTCAAGTAGAATTGTTAGAATCACAATAACAGGTTTTGTGTAATTCAAAACTTAATCAGGATCTGTCAAAACAGATCCAACAATCTCTCCCTTTTTGATTTACACAAAACCTCAAATGAACAATGCATGTTGTAACAATTATATCCCTTTTTGTGGGAATCAAAAAGAGAGTGAACTGCTGGTCTTCCCGATAATTAAAACAAAAAGCTCTCCCTATACTGTTACAATAAAAACAATGTAACAGCAGGAGTTATAATCTTTGAAAAACAAAACAGCTTTGGGAAGCACCATATGCAACAGTATATGATTTTCAAAAGCGAAACTGATGCATAACTCAAAAATATAAAAGTCAGTGACGCTACTCTCCCTGTCTTTTATAACATGAGCTCAAATCATTTAAAAATAAAAATTTTGCATCAGCTGGAATCCGCAAATAAAAACAGAACATTTGAAAACTTATCAGAGCATACAAATATTTCAAATAACACGTGCTACTGAGTTGCTTAAATATGAAGAACCAGTAAACAGAGAACAGCTCAGATTTTTCTTTCTTCTATCTCGCCAGAACATTTGAAAACTTATCAGAGCATACAAATATTTCAAATAACACGTGCTACTGAGTTGCTTAAATATGAAGAACCAGTAAACAGAGAACAGCTCAGATTTTTCTTTCTTCTATCTCGCCCCATGTGCTTGTCACTGAGCCTCGCTCCAAGTGATCTTACAGCACAACGAAAATAGAAGCTTGGCATCTGCTCGAGACTCGCGCATCCCGACAGTTCATCAAGCGAAAAACCGGTTCTATATTAAAACAGATTAACTGGCCTCCATAAATACGCTACTCAAAATAGTTAAAACATTAAAAAACATAAGCACATGTGTTTTAAAATCAGTGCTCGTTCAAGAACAACCTGCTCTGATACCACTTGATGGTCCCGGAAATAAGGATCAAAAAGATCAGCAGACGCGCTTTGTTAAAATACTTTAAAATTTTCGCGCTGCTGATACACACTGGGGGTGCAATACCTCGTTGTTCTTGAACATTAAAACAAACAGAGGACCGGAGACAGATCTGGTATGATTTAAAAATCATGCGGAAAATACCAGAACTGAATCCTATATTTTAAAACGACTCAAACAGATTTATGTACAACATAAATCTGTTCGAGACTTGTGTGCTTGTGTGCTGCTATATGCAATGCGATGCTAAGTAAAAGCAAGTGCTGAATTAAATGCATGCTGTTATGCGATGTGTGCTGAACTGTAAACGTGCAATGCTAAAGTAAATGTTTGCTGAATGAATAAAGAACACAATACAGTACGCAGCATATTTGTTTCTGGAAGTTCGGACCTCAATGTCCTACATCTCCCCTTCTTCCACCTCGGAAGGATCCATTACTAGAAGATTTGATCTTACAACTTCGTGTACAGACCCAATCCCACAACCAGCAGCTGTGAGAACTCCTAGACTCCACAAATGCACACCAGCC
>KV012912.1:164772-221833 GCA_001598015.1 Dorcoceras hygrometricum
GTCTGTGCATAATTGTGAGATCTGTTGAGTTTTGATTTCATATTTTGACTATTTAGATCTCTCTTAGTCTGAATCCTTTTCCAACCAGATTTTACCTTCGTTGAACTACGCCATGGCTGGTTAGGAACAAACGACTTTCGACCAGCTTTTGCTTTGTCTTTGTCCAGTTTGTTCTTTAGCCAGCTTCGCTTGGAGTTCTCAGGTTTGAAACGCCGATACCAGTATTTTCCATTATGGTTCAACTTCTGAGAAGTCTGGTCATCATATGTTATCGACTCACATGGGTCATATATCACGTCGTCTTTGACAAAGCTCATCTTGTTGAACTTGTCATACACCAGCTGTGACTGAGTGCTTGTTTATCCTTCACTGCTGTCACTACTATTGAATCCCAAGCCAGTTTTATCACTTACTGGATTCTGAATTCCAAACAGCTTGTTAAGAGAAGCAGAAGACTTGTTCCAGGAGCTCATTGTCAAATTTAATTTCTCAATTTTAGCTTTGAGCTCACGAGACTCATTTCTCAACAATTCATTGTCAGTCTTCAGCTTACTCTACTCGATTTTCAAACTGTCAGCTTCACCAAGTTCAACAGCACTTGGTTCTACTGAACTAATTTTCAAATCATTATTTTCAGCCTTAACTTCCTCGAATGTACGAGAAAGCTTCCTATACTCTTTGACCATATCATTTAGTGCACTGATAAGGTCTTCTCGTGTAAATTCAATATTGGAGAAGTCAAATACCTCATCATCAGATGTTTGATCAGCCATGAGACAGTGAACCTCCTCCTGTTCACTATCACTCGATGAGGAACTGCTGGATGTAGAATCTGAATCAGTATCTGCCCAGCTTTTGGTTCTTTCCTCAGCAACCAACACCTTTATGTCATTCTTTCTACTGGGTCTTTAATCACCTCTTGTCCTCATCCATCTGTCCTTGGATCTATCCTTGGATCTGTCGACAGTTCTCTCTTCTGTCTTGTCATCTCTCTTGTATCGATCCTCCTTCTTATCATCTCTCCTGTATCTATCATCCTTCTTGTGCCTGTTTCAATCAGCTGCAAAATGCCCTGGACGTCCACAATTAAAACAGTTCATATCAGAAACAGTTTTATCATTTTTATGAACATTATTATAAGGAGCAGAAGGGTTGTAGGATCTTCTCAAATATTTCCGAAACTTCTTTACGAAAAGGGACATGACGTCGTCGCTGAGTTGACCAGCAGTCTTGTTAGTGCTTGGAGAGCACTGTTCATTAGTTGTAGCAGCTAACACTTTGGTTGGTTGAGATGTTGATGGTCCCAGCTTCTGCTCTTGTTTCTAACTCGAACTCATACGCTTTCAAGTTTGCAAACAAGTCATGAAGCTCCAACTTGTTCAAATCTTTGGACTCCCTCATAGCCATTGTCTTCACATCCCACTCCCTGGGCAAAGCTCTCATCACTTTCAATGCCAGCTCACGATTACTGTACTCTTTTCCCAATCTTGTTAACTCAATAACAACAGCGCTGAATCTTTCATCGACTCTGTCATGGTCTCTCCATCCTTCATCTTTATTGACTCGTACTTCTGCTGAGGCACAGTTAACTTGTTTTCTTTCGTCTCATCATTGCCTTCGCATATTTGAGTCAACTTTTCCCAAATTTCCTTGGCAGTAGCGCAGGTCTTGATTTTACTGAACATGTTCTTGTCCAGTGTCTTGTAAAGTATATCCCTGGCCACATTGTCTAGATTCGCCTTCTTCTTGTCCTCATTTGTATATTCATGTCTACTTTTTTCAAGGAACTGAGGCTCGCCACCAGATATTGCAAATTCTAGAATGGCTTCATTATCTTTAATGGTCCTTCTGTAATAACATACCACATATCGTCATCTTGGGCAGCCAAATGCGTTTGCATGCGAATCTTCCAATCGTCATAATCCTCCTTGGAAAATATAGTAATCTTGTTGTGAGAAGTCGACATTTTAATATAAGATAAAGCACAAACAACAACTGTTCAATACTGAGATGCGCAGGCTCTGATACCAATTGATAGGATCAATGTGGTTCGAAAAACAGCTGCAAGAGTTCAGAGGGGGGGTTGAATGAACTCTGGGTATTTTCAAATTTTCGAAACCTTTAAAATAGTTTTACAAGTCGCTAAATCACTTGCACTTGTACGCTGCACTTGATCTGTCCTTGAAACGTTCTGCTATTCACTGAATCACGCTGCGCTTGATCACTGCTCTTCTATTTATAAAGCTAGTGAACCAGCTTTATGCTTCATGCGCACTGGATTCCTGCAGAACCTGCAAAGAATCCTAAGTTGGACCAGCTTGGGCGTCCCCTCACCGTTCCAACTTAGATGTTCTTTGCTTGAACAGCTTGGGCGTCCCCTCACTGTTCCAGCTTGAACATCTCCATGTTTCCTCACTCAAGTGCATTGCACGTCGCACGAAATCCATTAGTCAAATATAAGCAGATTTTTTGTGTTAATCAAAACTCAAATTCTTATATGTAGAAACAGATCCAACAAGTTGATTTTCAACTTTGTTTTTGTAAATGATGAATTTTTCTATTGCTTCATCTTGGCTTTTAGGAAGATAAACGCTACAATATCTGATGCTATCGTCAATAAATGTAATAAAATACTTGTTTCCTCCACGAGTTTGCACTCCTTTCAAATCACATACATCCGTATGAATAATCAAAGGTTTCAGTATTTCTTTCAATTGTTTTGAAAGACGATCTTGATTGTTTTACTTCAATGCAGATTTCACATTTGTGGTTCTTGTCTATTTGGAATGTAGGTATGGTTTTTGAATTACTCAACCTACGAATTTTATCGTAGTTTACGTGACCTAGTCTACCATCTCACAAATTAAGAGACTCAAGCAAATAAGCAGAAGGATCAGCTTTATTCACTTTGGGCATAATATCCATTACATTTAGCTTGAACAAACCATCACTCACATAATCCTTACCAACATACATTCCATTCTTAGACTCAACGACCTTGTCAGACTCAAAAACAATACGAAAACCATGCTTATTCAACTTATAACCGGATACAAAGTTCTTTCTATTATCCGGGACATGTTGTTTAGAGTCAGTTCCTTTCCAGATGTCATCTTCAAGACCACCTTGTTGGCGCAGCGGCGGATCTGGATCCCGCTCTCGAAGCACAGCGGAAGTTTAAAATTTTAACAGCCCGGGAACGATCAATACACTAAAAGGAATCTAAACATACATAGGATTTTTAGGACCTCGTTGGCGACTAGGCGCTTGGCTCCGACTATTCCACAAAAGGGAGATAGCACTTCAACGGTTGAACAGCTCCGACCTTCCAATCCGGTCCATGATCGGAATCTCAATTCCTTCACTGGTTTGCACTAGAAAACCAGCGAAAGTTCTGCGAACGGAATCTCCTTGCCCAGATGGTCAAAACAAATTTCGACGGTGGCGACAGGCGGCGGCGGCATCGGTGGCGGGCGGTGACGATGGTGACACGACGAAAGGGAAGAAGGCGAGGAGGAGGAAAAAGAAAACTGAAGGGGAGAGTTCTCAACCCAACGTGGAGAGTTAGTTGTCAATACAACTTTTGGTACGAAGAATATAAATATGCCAGGGCCCATATTTATAGATTGTCCATGGGCTTAAACCAGGTTAATGGGTCCAGGTCAGGCCAAGGTCCAGTGAACATTGGTTTCAAGTCCAACGTTGTGGCTTCATCATAATCCCGATCAACGATCAGATTGGACTGATCTTCATAGTTTACAAAACTGAAAATTATAATGTGAAAATAATTTTTCAGACCACCTAATCCAAAATAGCGGTTAGGCCCCTATCAGCTTTAAGGATAGTCATACTAGTCCAAGCTAATTTAAGGAAATCACATTTCCATCCCCAGCTAATTATAGGAAGTCACACTTTCATCCTTTCTCCAACTATACTCAACAAATTGAGCTTAATTTTCGTACGAGAATTGAGAAACCAGTACTTGTGTGTGAGACCCTCAATGTTAGGATTGAGAATTCGAAATAGAGATTTTGTGTTTTCGAATTTCATACTTTAGACTTTTGGTGAAACCTGATTTGAGGTTTTCATATTTCTCTTAGATCTGTTTATATTTCATCGTTGGTTCTATCGAGTGAAATCTGCGTCGAATTTGAAGTTAATTTGAGGAGTTGGTGTTTTCGGGTTTCCAGCTTTGTGTGGAATCTGGACGTTCAGATGTGTCCACGAGTGCTTGAGTGAGTTGCCACGAGCAAGTAGTGAAACGCTATCGTTTCAGGTCTGTTGGAGTGTGATAGTCCCAAAATACGATCAATGTGGTTCGGAAAACAGCTGCAAGAGTTGAGAGGGGGGGTTGAATGAACTCTGGGTATTTTCAAATTTTCGAAACCTTTAAAATAGTTTTACAAGCGCCTCGCTTAACTTAAATCCGAGTTACCAGATTTAAGGTATCTCAGTTTACCTGCTGATCTCTTGGCTAACAAATATTGTGCGGATATAAGCCAATCGATCTGTGAACAGTAATGCAGTAAATAGATGCGTTATGTAAAAGATTAAGGTCGAGAGTTTGTTTCTGGAAGTTCGGATATAAATATCCTACGTCTCCCTTCTTCCTTTTCTGGAAGGTTTCACTAGAAGCTTTGATGAATACAGTCCTTCTGCACACACCGGATCACCGAGCCTCGCTCCAGGTGAACTCCTAGAAACACCAAACAAAAACAGTCGTAGCTGCTGTTTACAACACTTGTATTTCTCAAACGGCTTTTCGACAGCTCGTTTGTTATAGACTCAAATGAATATAACAATGGAATACAAATCTATGAGACTCTAAATCCTCTGATTTTTATACAATGAAATCGATTCAACAAATGTGAATCAGAGGATGAATCGAAGGTATTTCTATGGAGATAAACACTTATGTTCTTCGAGTTGTATGAGATTTTGAGAATGGCTTCAACTGATAGTAAGCTCGAGAATGATTGAGATAGAAAAATGGCAGAGTAACGGCAAGCAATTTGAGAGCAAAAGTGAGTCTTCAATTCAAAATTCTGCTATTTATAGTCTTCGTTCACAACGGTAGATTAGATCTATAAAGGAAATAAAATCCCTTTTGAAATTCTGAAAATCATGCAACCGTATTTTCTGCTCCACTACATGGTAAATCGCACACTGTCAGAACCAAACTTAAGTTTACCATATTTGTGCAATCACCGTGTAACGACCTCTGTATATTGTGTACTATTTACCCAAAATAGTACCGTCGTTGTCTCCTTAATTCCAGGCATATGTACGATTCAATCTTCACCATTGATTTGCTCCAATTTGAACTGTGATTACGTTTGAATCGATTCGACGTTTGCGCCAGAAATCTTTCTTCGTTAACTAGTTCTTCCTTTCACAAAGATGACGACTTGTAGTTGTTGCAGCTGGAAAGATAATGTCAATTGATTCCATGCAACGACTGATTGCTTCAACGCCTTGAGTGTTTAACCAACGAGTTAATATATAACTCAATGTCTGAATTCTAGAGCATAACCAAACGCTGTCGTTTCAACTTATTTAAAAACGACATAGTTTTGCAACTTGTTAATGAGCACTCTGTCGTCTGAAAGATTGCTTCTGATATCAAATCAACACCTGAATCCTTGCATAACCCATCGTCTGAATATCCTTTTGAG
This sequence comes from Dorcoceras hygrometricum, assembly GCA_001598015.1. NCBI lineage: Eukaryota > Viridiplantae > Streptophyta > Magnoliopsida > Lamiales > Gesneriaceae > Dorcoceras > Dorcoceras hygrometricum. The sequence continues at coordinate 170,448 of KV012912.1, forward strand.
AGACGTATCTTGCGTCTGAATACCCTACGAATGAAATACTTATTGTCTGAATCTTAGCTCAAAACCAAACGCTGTCGATTCAACTTATCTAAACGACGTAGTTTTGCGATACGTTAAAACTCGAATATTTGTGTCTGAAACCCATTCAACTATAGTCAACGTCTGAAAAAATAAATAGATTTCCAACGACTGTTTCAAAAAGCACTGTAGCCAATTACTGAAAATAAATAGATTTCCAATGACTGATTCTACCATCTTCTGATTACTAACCAATTATCAACATCTGAATTGCTCTCACGACTAATATAAGAACTTGATACCAGAAACCGATAACTGTATACTTTCAACATCTGAAATAGAAACCCATCAACTGAATGCTTCAAGTCTACTGCTGAAATATTCCCTAATACCAAGATCTGATATTTAACAACTGAAATATACAATCCCAATCTCTGACTGTTCAATTCAACATCTGAAATCATTTACCTCAACGTCTGAACTAATATCGAAAACACAATTCTGAGATACCTTGTCGTCTGAATATACTATGCTCCTAATTGCAGCGGCTGAATGACCAGTAGTTACTTTGCATCAACACTTATCTTATTTTTGTTATCACCAAAACTAATAAATTTTATCCTAACATGGTGCGACATCGTTCGGTAGTAGCGCGTTGGTCCAGATCTGGAGTGTTACTCAGATCTGAGTGTGTATCAGCTTTGAGCCAAAGTTGTCGGTGGTTACTGTTCATCAAATTTGGGGAACTTAAGTGGTATTTATAGAGGACTTTGACCTTAGTCTTGCTATTGTTTCCTGACACTAAGAGATATTTCTCGTAACCTTACCATATCGCGATACCCTAGCTACTGTTCACCAAATCTTATCTTCTTCAATTGCCGTTGGTAGAAGACTCAGATTTGAGCAAGAGTGGTAAATCTGGACTCCTCTTGCTAAGGCCTTTGTTATATACCTCTTTCGAAGGCTTGGGATAAGCTGGAAGAAGATCGCGAAGGAAGCTTCCTTGTGTAGTCTGTTAGTATTTCGGCCATTTGGTTTCTGCCGTTCAGGTAGCTTGTTGGGTAAGTGTTAGTTCCTACCTTGCGCTTTGTTTAGATCTGTTTGTTGAGCTAGAAGGGTAGGACAGAGCTGGTTGAGTTCGTAGCTCCCATTTCGTAGCTCTGAGCTTTGCGTCCCTGAGTTAGCGTTGTTATTTGACTTGGCAGGTTTCAGATCTGGTTGCTCGGGACCACGTTTGTGGTAATTGTAGCTCAGAACTAAGGTACGGATGTGAGCTTGTTTTACAGCGTTGGATTTGGCATGGATATTATGTGTGCTGCTGTGTATGCTTCTGTGTTATTATTGCTTGCTTTTGTTGTGTTGATTTTTATTGCAAGCTGTTACATTGCATACACGCATTATTCATGTTGAGCTCAGATCTTGTTTAGCCATGCCTTGTTGTGTTGATCTGTGCGTACCAAGATGCTTGTTTTGGAGGCCGAGCGGGTAACTCCCGTGTCCCTCATCTCTCTGCTGGGATCTGTTAGCCTCTATGAGCCGAGTGGATAGCTACCACACCTCATGAGTTGGACAACATCAGTTTGAGTGATTGTTATGCATCTGGTACTGTGTGTTGAGACGAGTGGGTAGCTACAATATACTCACACACGTCGTGGCCACTATCTTTCAATCTGTATCAGTTGTTGGGCAGTTTCTTGAGTTCCTTTGGCTCACTGCCTTCGGTTGTAGCCTTGTTCTCATGCAAGCATTCGCATATTATCTGTTGCTATCTATTCATTGTTTTTCAGTTGCTCTCCATACTGGGGTTTGACCCCATGTCCCTGTTGGCGCAGCGGCGGATCCGGATCCCGCTCCCAGGGTGTAGTTGCGGATCCGGCTCCCGGGGCGCAGCGGAAGATTTCAAAATTTTGCACCGGGAGCGGGCAATACATAACAATAATAACAAATAAACATACATAGGATGTTTGATTTGGTACCTTGCTGGCGTCAAGGCGCCTGTCTCCGACCAATTTCACGAGGAAATCGGCACTTCAACGGTAGGCGATCGTCGTTCTCCTAATCCGGTCCACGACTGAAATCACGGTCCCTTCATCAGTCTGCAATAGAAAACGTGACGAATATTTCACGGACGGAATCTCCACGTCAAGACGGTCGAAACAAGTCCAACCACGGCAGGCGGCGGCGCACGACGGCGGGCGACGTGAGGGTGGGGGCGGCGGCCGTGTGGAGAAAGGAGGAGAGGGGTGGGATACTTTAGGGTTTTTGGAGTAGTAAAGTTATGTCATGCAAACACTAGGTCATGTATTTATAGACTTGTGATGGGCTTGAATCGGCCCAATGGGCCTGGGTCAGGCCTATTCCCGTATCAACATTCGGTTCAACTGCATCACCGTGGCTCAATCATACTTCCGATCGACGATCAGATCGGACCGATCTACATAGTTTACAAAACTGAGTATTATGATGCGAAAACAATTTTTCAGACCACCTAGTCCAAAATTGCAGTTTAGCCCCTCCAAGTTTCAAGGATAGTCAAACTAGCCCAAACTTTAGGGAAATTGCATTTTGACCCCTGTTGAATTTTAGGAAGTCGCACTTCCATCCTTCCTCCTCCTATGCACAACAAATTGAGCTCAATTTCCGTGCGGGAATCGAGAATTCAATCCATATATCCCGATCAGATCAACGACCATTGGTAAAATCGACGAGTCGCTAGAGATCCAATAACCATGCATACATCTTGGAGATCAAATAGTGACATCGCGTGTATTACTAGGTAAACCCATTTACCTAAAACACTTCTAGTACTCTGGCCAGAGATTTATCATACTATTATCTCCTCAGATAGCATAGGATATCCACGCACAAGGCGAGCGGTGAATCCTCAACAATGAAGCATCGACTCCTACATGCATCGGGACCTCACCCAATCCCGCCACCTGATGACCCCAACTAAGTCGGTAAACGGGTCAAAGTGAAGAACCTATGACGTAGAGTCTCAATGATGTTTCGAGTAATGAGGGCTAATCTGTACAACCAAGACCTCGTACTTATCCATTTGACAAATGGTAACCACTTGGAAAGTACGAACGAAGGTAGTTCGATAGATCACCAGGTCACTATCGATCTGCATGCTCAAAACATCACAATGTTCCCTACCAATGAAACGTGGTACTTCACATCGCAGATGCTAGTCTCAAGCTCGGGCGGCCTTATCCTCATTTTGACGGCCCAATCGACTAGGAACGAGTTTAGAATACACATTGACTATTAGATGTGTTTCATGATAGCCATCATATCCACTATCACATCTAACATACACTATGGTGCATTCTAGATCTTTATCCAACACAATTGTTAACATTATAAAATAATGAAGATAAAGAATTCCATAAAAGAATACGAATTTCATAAATAAAGATCGTTATACAAAGAGTCAATAAGAACCCACACGCCACAAGTTGGCTAGTTGGGCATCTACTCTAACAGTCCCTCTGGGACTGGTTGTTTTTGTTTGCCTGTATGTGTTTCAGGTTATCATGGTTTCTCAACTGGTCGTGGAGTTGATCCAGCTGGTAGTTCCCCGGGAGGTGGATAGAGTGTCCCAGTTATTTCTAGTATATACATGTTATAGTGTATTGTATCTATGTTGAGCGAGAGACTCATCATGGATCCTTTAGTTTATTTATTGGGAGTAACTCTATGTTTTTATTGTTGTTGGTTGTTGTATTGGGTTTTCAGTGTTGTAAAACCAGTATTCTGGATATCAATGTATTTTAAACTATGATTTTCGAAGTCAGGCCAAAGCGAAAAATTTTAGCCACTATTTTAATCCTTCCACTATTGTATTTGCCTGGTTAAATCTGTGTTGTGCACTGAGCCTGACATTTTTGTTATTAGATATTAAGCTGGGATACGCTCGAATTCTTTTGATCACACTTGAGTCTAGGCACGGTGTTGCTTGTTGCATGTGCTTGACTATGTGATTTATTTGTTATGTGATATTACTGTTCCAGTGATCTCGTAGATGCCGCGTAAACATAAGGGTAGAGCGAGAGGACAGATTCCGGAAGAATCTGAGGATCAGAATGAGGAGATTCAGCGTATTATTCCTTGTCGTAGGCGTACTAGGCAGATTGACAATGAGATTGATGTGCTGGCGGCCCGTGTGGAGGAGATGGAATAATCATGGCGAGGTTTCAGCGTATGAATCCTCAGACTTTTGATGGTGACTAGAGTAGTTCCGATGCTGAGTCTTGGCTGCAGCATATTACTGGATTGTTTGATAGAGTGCTCTATGATGATGAGCGCATATTGATTTTGGCGTCTTTTCAGCTGCGGAAGAATGCAGAGCGATGGTGGAGAGGTGCTTCACGTACGCTTGAGGAGACTGGTACAAGGATTACCTGGGATAGTTTCTTCACGGCACCGTCAAGAGTATGTCCCGGAGTCTTATGTGAATGCTCGGGAGCGTGAGTGTGACAACTTGGTTCAGGGAACCATGTTGGTGGGTGATTATCCTCGTAGGTTTTCTTCTCTTTTGGCTTACGTTCCTCATGTGTCTGGCAGCGAGAGGGCGAAGTGGAACCGTTTCATGGAAGGCTTAACGAGGATTTGGATTCCTTGTGTTGGCAAGTTCACCTACCAGTTATGCGGACGCGGTGGACAAGGCAATGGACATCGAGGAAGGGTTGAGGAACCGGAGGTCTCGGGTTCAGCCTCCAGCAGTGCAAGGTTCACATCCCAATGTTCCTGGGGCACAACCTCCTTAGTTTCCCCAGTCATCTCAGCAGCAGCCCCAGCAGTTAGCGCAATAGTCTGGACGCCACATGTTTTGGCCTCGTGGTCAGCAGTTCAAGAAGAAGCAGAGTTCTAGTTCGTCTAGCTCCGGTAGTTCGAGCAGCAGTAGTAGTCCTAAGGATACCTTTTGTGGCCAGTGTGGTGGCAGACACCCCTCGGCGCAGTGCACAGGTTTCAGGGTGTTTGCAACATTTGTGGGCAGTATGGACATTTTGCGAGAGTGTGTCCATTGGCGGGATCTCAGCACACCGCAGCCCCACCTCAGGGTCGTGCTGGTGGATCATCTAGAGTTCGTTCTTTGCCTTCTCCGCAGCAGAGGATGGTTGAGACTCAGTATAGGCCATTCCAACAGCCTGGTCCTTCGTGTTTCGGACAGTCTTCCCAGCCTCAATTCTCAGGACGTCAGTATGCCTAGGTGAATTCCATGACGAGGGATCAAGCGAAAGGCATGCCAGGAGGAGTGATTGCAGGTACTTGTTCTGTATTTGATTTTCCTGCACGTTTGATATAGGAGCATCGCATTCGGTTATTGCTGATGCATTTGTGGTTGAGCATGGTTTGCATACCACATCTTTATGTGATGTTGTTTCTATTGCGACACCTGCCGACGCGAGCCTGTACTCCCAAGAGATTTTGTTGGATCGCATTCTTAGGTTTGGTGAGAATGTGTTGGCAGAGAATCTGATTCGTTTAGTGATGTGGGATTTCGATTGCATTGTGGGAATGGACGTGTTGTCTAGCTATAGGGTCACGGTGGACTGTTTCCATGGCGTTGTGCTTTTTCGGCCCCATTCTGGCAAGAAGTAGGACTTCTGTGGCCTCGATTCCCGATCGAAGATTCCCTTGGTCTCTTCATGTTGGCGAAGATTCGGATCCGGATCCCGCTCCCGGGGCGCAGCGGAAGAATTAAAAATTGGAGCTCGGGAACGGTCAATACACCTACCCAATATTAAAACATTCATAGAATGTTTAGAAATTTACATTGCTGGCGTCTAGGCGCCTGGATCCGACCAATTCCAGGGAGAAATTGGCACTTCAACGGTTGAACAGCTATGGCCTCCTAATCCGGTTCACGACCGGAATCTCAATTCCTTTGTTTGTTTGCACTAGAAAACCAACGAAAGTTTCTCGGACAGAATCTCCTCGCGGGAATGGTCGGAATAAATTCCGACAGCGGCGGCGACGACGGCGAGGGAGGAGAGGGAGAAGAGGAGGAGAGAAAATATTTGCTGAATAGCTTTTGGTGTGTTTCAAACGAATACCCCAGGGCCCCTATTTATAGATTTTTTATTAAACCAAATTAATGGGCTTGGGTCGGGACCAGGCCCAGGTGTACATGGGTTTCAAGTCCATCACTGAGGCTTCATCATAATCCCGATCAATGATCAGATCGGACCGATCCACACAGTTTACAAAACTGAGCATTATGATGTGAAAACTATTTTTCGGACAACCTAATCCAAAATAGCAGTTAGGCCCCTATAAGATTTAAGGATAGTCATACTAGTACAAACTTAAGGAAATTGCATTTCCACCCTATTTAATTTTAGGAAGTCACACTTTCATCCTTCCTTCTACTATACTCAACAAATTGAGCTTAATTTACGTACGGGAATTGAGAAACCAGTACTTGTGTGACCCTCAATGGTTTAGGGATACAGATAGCCGTGGACTCACAACATTTGTGACTCCGAAACCACATTTTCGGACTAATCCGTCAGATCATGGTAAAACGTAAGCAACATCGCCCCATGATTGTGAGGATTGAGAAATTCGAATAGTGATTAATCAGTTTTGCATAGGATTAGTCATGATATTTTGGGGATTTCGAATTTCAGATTTTGAGGAATTTTAGTGAAGTCTGGATTGTAATTTTCAGATTTCTGGATTCGGAGTATTTGGTTGAATCGGGTTTCAGATTTTGGTGTTTTTTGGAATTTCAGCTGTTGATAGCAGCTGGAGGATCAGATGTCTATGCTAAGTGGTGAAAGTCAACGATTTGGATTGACTGCTGAGGGGTAGCATAATTCAGATGTCAGCGAGGGTCAACAGTACTGTAGCGAGCGAACGCATTTGTGTTGGCTAAGATCTGTTAGCACAAGGATGTGATCAGCAGTCGCGTGTTGGTCAACCCAGCAGAGTTGACTGCTGGTGTTGTAGCGCAAAACAGCTATTGCTATTGCAAGAGATTTGTTCAGCTGTGGGGTAACGCTGGCAGATGTGAGTGTGTAGGAACCATCTGTTGGTTTAGTTAGAATATTTCTTAGCCGGTAACAAAACTACGTCGTTTGGATAAGTTGGAACGATAGCGTTTTGGGTGTAACGCTTTGTGTCAGCTGTTTTTTGTGCTGGTCATCAGCTGGAGAGGGATCTGATGCGTTTATATGATCAGACGTTGGTTTGATCAGCTGTTGACAACGATAGTGACGTGTTCCTCCACGTGTCGTTTGAGTTAGCTAGCGTGTTCAGCTGTTTATCTATGGGAGTGAGAGATCTGCTATCAGCTGAGGAAGTGATACTATGTCGTTTTGATATTATTATAGATTCAGCTGTTGGTCGTTTTGAGAGAGATATGTTCTCAGCTGTTGGATGCTGCTGCGTCGTTTCGATTAGTTGGTACGGCGTTGTTTTATGTTGTGTAATTGAAGTGCAACATCTGTTGGTGTCGGCTGTTCCCGTTGAGAAGAAACGTTGGATTCAGTTGTAAGATTTCTACTGTAGCATTACCCGACTTCTGATTTAGGGAAACAACAGCTGTTGTATGGAGATTTATATATATAAGTTTTGAGCGACACTTAGATTATTTTCCAATCGATATTTCTTATCTCCATCTTCAAACCCTCGATAGCTACTGTTCATCAGAACATTTCTTCCCTAGATTTCTGTCGATTCCAGCCGTTGTTTTGAACAAGATTGGTGGCGCTGGATTCTCTTTGAGTTGCTCTTTCAATTGATACTTTCTATGGAGGCCTGAATCGACGCTGGAGAGAAGCTCGAATCAGCTGGTGTTCGAGGATTTCTTGAGAAATCTGATTCGTTAGTTCTTCAGCTCTTTTGAGCTTTTGGGTGAGTAGATCTTACTGCATTTAAGCTTGTATAGCTTAGTTGAGAGCCTGGAATCTTGACCGTAGGCAGTGATGTTTAGAAGTACAGATTTGAACTGGAATTAAGCTGAATTATGAGTTCTCTTAACAGATTTAAGGCTCAAGATAGCTTCTGCCGTGATTAGCAAAACCAGGAGGACGCTGGGTTGCTTAGGCAGAGTTCTGCTGTGCCTTTCAGAAAAATCTGTTGAGGTAGATTGAAGCTGTGAGGTACGAATTGGAGTAGCTCTTAACAGCTTTGAGCATGAACATGTGTATATTTCTGGATATGGAATCTGCGTGAGTCGATTATGTGTTTTACGTGAAACAGATTGATGAATTGCTTGATTGATATATTCAGTTTTACGTGAATTGTGCATGTAGAAATCAGATATGAATTTCTTGGCATACATGCATACATATTGAGCCTTTTGATTGATTGTTGACCCGAGATTAGAGCCACGTTGTGATCAGGGCAGACAGATGTGTCGTGCCTGAAAGGTCCAACGCTATCATCGGAGTGGTGCAGAATACCACCGAGCTGTGATATAGGCTGACGGGCCTCGATGATCACGCACCGTTAATTCCACCGGATGCTTGGCTGTGCGTGGTTTAGAGGCTCTCCTGAGATGATTTTTCCAGATGATTAACTGGCCTCAATGACTGATTCCTTTGACCGCCTCATGCATTTCATAACTTGATTTATAGCATGTTGCATGATTGCTGTTTTTAGATGGATCTTTGTACTGAGGCTTGAACTCGTATTTGTTTTCCTGCTTTGGTGTTTCTTGGGTCTGTGTTGCCCATTTGCAGGATCTTCAGGTAACCAGGCTGGACAGAGTGGAGTGCCAGCTAGTCGATCCCCACTCCCTTGAGTCCCAGTTTATTATTGTATTATGTATTGGACCAGGGGATACCCTGTGTTTTTATGTATTGGGGATCTGTATCTAATTTGATATTGATGTTACCTGTTTTTGTATGAGTTTGATTTAACTCGTATTTTGATTATTGATATTTTGAATGACGATTTGAGTTCAGGCCCAAATTATTTCGAAAATTTTTAAGCCATGTTATTACGCTTCCGTGATTATGTGCTTAATTGTGCGGTAATATTTGTTGATTAGCACGGGGCCTGCCATTTTTGGTATCAGAGCTTAAACTGGGATAAACTCGATTTCCTTTGATTCACACTCGAGTCTAGGCACACAGTTTTGATTTGATTTTGATTGACTCTGTGACTTACGTGATTATATTATCTGTGTCTTTGATATCTGCTGTTAGTCTTACCTTGAGGTTTGTTTAGATGCCGCAGAGGAGAGGTAGAGGTAAGACTACTAGACGTACCGCAGAGGAGTCTAGGGCCTCAGATAGTGATGAGGGCAATCAGCAGGTTGAGGATGTTACGAGACAGATAGGCGGGATGGAGCTAGTCATAGCTAGGTTCCAGCGGACAAACCCTCCGACTTTTGATGCTGCTAAGGGTTGTGCGTTGGCCGAGAGTTGGCTAGTGCAGATGGAGGAGCTGTTTGATACTTTGGAGTACACTCCTGAGAAGAGATTAAAGCTGGCGGTGTTGCAATTGAGGGATAATGCACAGCGCTGGTGAAGAGGTACTTCCCGTATCTTACGTGAGAGTGGGGCAGTGATTACTTGGGAGAGCTTCTGTATCGCGTTCCGACAGGAGTATACCCAGGAGTCCTACTACAACAGTCGCGGGCGGGAGTTTGATAATCTGAAGCAAGGGACGATGAAGGTGGCCGAGTATGCCAGGCAGTTTTCTTCGCTTCTGATGTATGTGCCACACGTAGCCAACCAGTAGAGGACGAAGAGGAACAAGTTCATGAAGGGATTGAGGCCTGACCTGTTCCGGATGGTGCTGTCTGGTTCTCCTGCGACTTATGTTGACGCTGTGAATAGAGCGGTAGACATTGAGGATAGTTTGTTGGAGGCAGAGGCTCTGGTTCAGCCGATGTCTGGACGTGCTTTTCAGCCGGTGCAGAGTATGTCGCAATCGTTCCAATATCCTCAAGGGTCGCAGCAACCGAATCGCCAAAGTTTTAGACCTCGAGGGAAACATATCAAGAAGAAGGCGAATTCGAGTTCCTCTGGTTCAGTAAGTTCTGGTGGCAGTGGTTCTGGAAGTGTGTCTTGTGGACAGTGCGGAGGGAAGCATTTGACTTCGCAGTGTCGTGGAGTTCAGGGTACTTGCCATAACTGTAGACAGCCTGGACATTTTTTGAGAGTATGTCCTTTGTTGAGGGGACAGTCTTCGGTTCCTTCGCAGCAGGGTTCGGGAAATCAGATATGAATTTCTTGGCATACATGCATACATATTGAGCCTTTTGATTGATTGTTGACCCGAGATTAGAGCCACGTTGTGATCAGGGCAGACAGATGTGTCGTGCCTGAAAGGTCCAACGCTATCATCGGAGTGGTGCAGAATACCACCGAGCTGTGATATAGGCTGACGGGCCTCGATGATCACGCACCGTTAATTCCACCGGATGCTTGGCTGTGCGTGGTTTAGAGGCTCTCCTGAGATGATTTTTCCAGATGATTAACTGGCCTCAATGACTGATTCCTTTGACCGCCTCATGCATTTCATAACTTGATTTATAGCATGTTGCATGATTGCTGTTTTTAGATGGATCTTTGTACTGAGGCTTGAACTCGTATTTGTTTTCCTGCTTTGGTGTTTCTTGGGTCTGTGTTGCCCATTTGCAGGATCTTCAGGTAACCAGGCTGGACAGAGTGGAGTGCCAGCTAGTCGATCCCCACTCCCTTGAGTCCCAGTTTATTATTGTATTATGTATTGGACCAGGGGATACCCTGTGTTTTTATGTATTGGGGATCTGTATCTAATTTGATATTGATGTTACCTGTTTTTGTATGAGTTTGATTTAACTCGTATTTTGATTATTGATATTTTGAATGACGATTTGAGTTCAGGCCCAAATTATTTCGAAAATTTTTAATCCATGTTATTACGCTTCCGTGATTATGTGCTTAATTGTGCGGTAATCTTTGTTGATTAGCACGGGGCCTGCCATTTTTGGTATCAGAGCTTAAACTGGGATAAACTCGATTTCCTTTGATTCACACTCGAGTCTAGGCACACAGTTTTGATTTGATTTTGATTGACTCTGTGACTTACGTGATTATATTATCTGTGTCTTTGATATCTGCTGTTAGTCTTACCTTGAGGTTTGTTTAGATGCCGCAGAGGAGAGGTAGAGGTAAGACTACTAGACGTACCGCAGAGGAGTCTAGGGCCTCAGATAGTGATGAGGGCAATCAGCAGGTTGAGGATGTTACGAGACAGATAGGCGGGATGGAGCTAGTCATAGCTAGGTTCCAGCGGACAAACCCTCCGACTTTTGATGCTGCTAAGGGTTGTGCGTTGGCCGAGAGTTGGCTAGTGCAGATGGAGGAGCTGTTTGATACTTTGGAGTACACTCCTGAGAAGAGATTAAAGCTGGCGGTGTTGCAATTGAGGGATAATGCACAGCGCTGGTGAAGAGGTACTTCCCGTATCTTACGTGAGAGTGGGGCAGTGATTACTTGGGAGAGCTTCTGTATCGCGTTCCGACAGGAGTATACCCAGGAGTCCTATTACAACAGTCGCGGGCGGGAGTTTGATAATCTGAAGCAAGGGACGATGAAGGTGGCCGAGTATGCCAGGCAGTTTTCTTCGCTTCTGATGTATGTGCCACACGTAGCCAACCAGTAGAGGACGAATAGGAACAAGTTCATGAAGGGATTGAGGCCTGACCTGTTCCGGATGGTGCTGTCTGGTTCTCCTGCGACTTATGTTGACGCTGTGAATAGAGCGGTAGACATTGAGGATAGTTTGTTGGAGGCAGAGGCTCTGGTTCAGCCGATGTCTGGACGTGCTTTTCAGCCGGTGCAGAGTATGTCGCAATCGTTCCAATATCCTCAAGGGTCACAGCAACCGAATCGCCAAAGGTTTAGACCTCGAGGGAAACATATCAAGAAGAAGGCGAATTCGAGTTCCTCTGGTTCAGTAAGTTCTGGTGGCAGTGGTTCTGGCAGTGTGTCTTGTGGACAGTGCGGAGGGAAGCATTTGACTTCGCAGTGTCGTGGAGTTCAGGGTACTTGCCATAACTGTAGACAGCCTGGACATTTTTTGAGAGTATGTCCTTTGTTGAGGGGACAGTCTTCGGTTCCTTCGCAGCAGGGTTCGGCTGGTGGTTATTCGCAGAGACCGCAGTTTCCTGCCCCGACCCAACGATCTGGATTTCAACCCTGCGAACCATCTAGGTTTGGAGGATCTTCTAGACCTCAATTTCATATACCGCAGTAGGCCCAGGTGAATGCCTTGACGAGAGAGCAGGCTGATGAGACACCTGGTATGTTTATCACAGGTACATGTTCTATCTTTGATTTTCCTGCAAAAGTTTTAATTGATACAGGAGCGTCACACTCATTTGTTTCTGCATGGTTTGTGCATGAGTGTGGGTTGAGAGTTACCCCACTGGGTGATGTCGTATCTGTATCTATTCCTGCTGGTGTGTGGGTGATGTCCCGTGAGATCGTGGTGGATAGTGTGATTCAATTTGACCAGAACGTGCTAGTGGCGAATCTGATTGTCTTGGAGATGAGGGATTTTTATTGCATCTTGGGAATGGATGTATTGTCTAGCTATAAGGCTACTGTTGACTGTTTCCATGGTATGGTGAGATTTCGCCCCGATTCGGGTGAGAAGTGGGATTTCTACGGCACGGATTCGAGGACTAAGATTCCACTTGTGTCTTCCATGGAGATGTTTAGTCTGTTACCGCTGGATAATGCTGGATTTATGATCTATGCGCTTGATGTTTCCCAGGAGTCACGATTGGAGTTGAGTGACATCCCGATCGTCCGAGAGTTTCCCGACGTGTTTTCGGATGAGAGACCTGGATTTCCTCCGAGACGTGAGATCGACTTCAGTATCGAGTTGGTGCTCGGTACGACCTCGATTTCTAGAGCTCCGTATCGGTTGGCGCCAGCAGAGTTGAAGGAACTCAAGGAACAGTTGAGAGACCTTCTGGAGAAAGTCTTCATCAGACCGAGTATGTCGCCTTGGGGACCTCCGATTCTTTTTGTGAAGAATAAGAATGGATCTATGAGGATGTGCGTGGATTTCCGGTAGTTGAACAAAGTGACGGTGAAGAACAAGTATCCTTTGCCGAGGATTGATGACTTGTTGGATCAGTTGCAAGGATCGGTGGTGTACTCGAAGATTGATTTGCGCTCTGGCTATCACCAGTTGCGGATTAGAGACGCTGATGTGGCGAAGACAGCTTGTCGAACATGATATGGGCATTATGATTTTCTTGTGATGCCGTTTGGGTTGACGAATGCCCCAGCTGTTTTCATGGATTTGATGAATCGCGTCTTTAGCAAGTACATCGATCGGTTCGTGATTGTCTTCATATATGACATCTTGGTGTATTCGAGGAGTTTGAGAGAGCATAAAGAGCATCTAAGATTGGTGTTGGAAAGATTGAGAGACTCGCAGTTGTACGCCAAGTTCAGTAAGTGTGAATTTTGGCTTGATAGAATTATCTTCTCGGGTCATGTTATTTCAATGCAAGGAATTTCGGTGGATCCTAGCAAGGTCGAGCAGTTCTTAACTGGGAGAGACCTAGGAATGTTTCCGAGACATGGATTTGATGAATCGCGTCTTTAGCAAGTACATCGATCGGTTCGTGATTGTCTTCATATATGACATCTTGGTGTATTCGAGGAGTTTGAGAGAGCATAAAGAGCATCTAAGATTGGTGTTGGAAAGATTGAGAGACTCGCAGTTGTACGCCAAGTTCAGTAAGTGTGAATTTTGGCTTGATAGAATTATCTTCTCGGGTCATGTTATTTCAATGCAAGGAATTTCGGTGGATCCTAGCAAGGTCGAGCAGTTCTTAACTGGGAGAGACCTAGGAATGTTTCCGAGATCCGTAGTTTCTTGAGATTGGCTGGCTATTATAGGCGTTTCATCGATAAGTTCTCTTCGATAGCTAAGCCTATGACTCAGTTGACTCAGAAGGATAAGAAGTTTGAGTGGACTGACGAGTGCGAGTCTAGTTTTCAGACGTTGAAGGAGAAGTAGACTACTGCTCCTGTGTTGGCTTTACCGTCTGGACCTGGAGGTTTTGTTATATGCTACGATGCTTCTCTGAATGGATTGGATGTGTTCTGATGAAGAACGGGTACGTGATTGCATATGCGTCTCGACAGTTGAAGCCTCACGAGACGAGGTACCCCGTTCATGATTTTGAATTGGCTGCGATTGTGTTTGCCTTGAAGATTTGGCGACACTATCTGTATAGTGAAGAATTTGTGGTGTACAACGACCACAAGAGTTTGAAATATATCTTCACGCAGTCGGACTTGAATATGAGGCAGCGTCATTGGATGGAGTTGCTCAAGGATTTTAATTACGAGATTCAGTATCAGCCTGGGCGGATGAACTTAGTAGCCGATGCTTTGAGTAGGAAAGCCCATCCTGATATGTTAGCATATTTGAGTGTCTCGAGAGTCTACGAGCAGTTGAGTACTTCTGTTTGGAGATTTCAACCGGGTGATCAGTACTTGGTTTATTCGATTCTGGTTGAACCGTAGATTGTGAGTGACATTAGGGAAGCGCATAGGACTGATCCCTATATCCATGAATAGCCCGAAGTGGTCAGTCTGATGATTTTTCTGTTGCTTCTGATGGGGGTCTTAGATTTAGAGGGAGATTGGTGGTTCCAAACCTAATAGACTTGAAAGAAACTATCTTGAATGAAGCGCATTGTAGTCGGTACAGTGGGCGAGAGGAAGATGTACCATGCCTTGAAGTCTCACTACTGGTGGGCAGGTATGAAGAGCGATATTTCTGGTTTTGTTGCTAAGTGTTTGAATTGCCGCAGGTCAAGGCGGAGAGGATGAGACCTGGTGTATTGTTACAGAGTTTAGAGGTGCCTCAATGGAATTGGGAGCAAATCGCCATGGATTTTGTGACTCATTTACCTCGATCGAGTAGGGGATGTGATGCGATTTGGGTGGTGATTGATAGACTCTCGAAGTCAGCCCATTTCATTTCCTATGATGTGAGGTGTTCGATGAAGAAAATGGCAAAGTTATATGTCGACCATGTGGTTAGATTGCATGGAGTGCCTGTTTCGATAGTGTCCGATAGATATCCAAGATTCACATCTCGATTTTGGAAGAGCTTGCAGGCAGCGATGGGTTCGAGATTGGCTATGAGTACAGCCTATCACCCACAGACAGATGGTCAGTCTGAGCGGACCATTCAGACATTAGAAGATATGATGCATGCAGTGGTGATGGATTTCAATGGTGGCTGGCAGAATTCCTTGTCCTTAGTCGAGTTGTCGTATAACAACAACTATCAAGTGACTATCGGGATGGCTTGATAGGACCGAGCAGCGCTTGTTTGAAAGATTAATTAAAAGTTTTGCGCTGCTAATCAAAAGATGAGCTGCAATAGCTCGTTTGTTCTTGAACATATAAAATCAAAGAGCACAGGAGACAGATCTGGTATGATTTAAAAATCATGCGGAAAATACCAGAACTGAATCCTAGATTTTAAAACAACTCAAACAGATTTATGTACAACATAAATCTGTTCAAGACTTTTCGTGCTTGTGTGTGCTGCTGAAATGATATGCTAAGTGCTGAAACTGTTTATGCGTGCAATGCTTAATGAAATATGCTAACGTAAATGCTTGCTGAATGAATAACAGAACACGATACAAAGCATATTTGTTTATGGAAGTTCGGATATCAACATCCTACATCTCCCCTTCTTCCACCTCGGAAGGCTCCAGGAAGAGCTTGCAGGCAGCGATGGGTTCGAGATTGGCTATGAGTACAGCCTATCACCCACAGACAGATGGTCAGTCTGAGAGGACCATTCAGACATTAGAAGATATGATGCATGCAGTGGTGATGGATTTCAATGGTGGCTGGTAGAATTCCTTGTCCTTAGTCGAGTTGTCGTATAACAACAGCTATCAAGTGACTATCGGGATGGCTCCATTTGAAGCTTTGTATGGTCGCAAGTGTAGATCTCCGATCTGTTGGGAAGAAGTTGGTGAGAAACAGCTTTCTACCACTGAATTTGTGCAGCACATGAAAGATCAGATTGATTTGATTCGGAGTAGGATGAAGGCTGCACAAGATAGATTTACCAGCTATGCTAACCGAAGACATCGACCTTTAGAGTTTGAGGTTGGCGATCGTGTGTTTCTTAAGATTTCTCCTTTCAAGAGCGTGAAGTTATTCAGATTTAAGGGCAAATTGGCTCCTATATTTGTTGGTCTTTTTGAAATTGTTGAGCGGATTGGACAGTTGGCTTATAGATTGAGGCTGCCTGATGAGTTAGCAGCGATACATGATGTTTTTCATATGTCAATGTTGAGGAAATATGAGCCAGATCCTTCCCATGTTTTGATAACTGACGAAGTTGAGCTGGATTCTGCCTTGAGCTATGTGGAATATCTAGTGCAGATTCTGGATAGGAAGGAGAAGCAGTTGAGGAACAAGATAATTTCGTTGGTGATGGTCCAATGGAGCAAGCATGGCCGAGAAAAAGCTACCTGGGAGGTTGAGGAGAAGATGAGACAAGACTGGCCTCATCTATTTGAGCAATGATAGTGAGAATTCCAGGTATATTCTAAGCTTTGATTCGAGTTGTTCAGTTGTTGTGTGTTTCTTGAAATGTTTGGTTTGAATGTTTTGATTGATTCTTCCCTGTGTTTGCCTTTGATTTCGAGGACGAAATCTCTAAGTTGGGGAGAATGTGAGGATTGAGAAATTCGAATAGTGATTAATTAGTTTTGCATAGTATTAGTCACGAGAATTTGAGGATTTCGAATTTTAGATTTTGAGGAATTGTAGTGAAGTCTGGATTGTAATTTTCAGATTTTTGGATTCGGAGTATTTGGTTGAATCGGTTTTCAGATTTTGGTGTTTTTCGGAATTTCAGCTGTTGGTAGCAGCTTTAGGATCAGATGTCTATGCTAAGTGGTGAAAGTCAACGATTTGGATTGACTGCTGAGGTGTAGCGTAATTCAGATGTCAACGAGGGTCAACGGTACTGTAGCAAGCAAACACAGTTGTGTTGGCTGAGATCTGTTAGCACAAGGATGTGATCAGCACTCGCGTGTTGGTCAACCCAGCAGAGTTGACTGCTGGTGTTGTAGCGCAAAACAGCTGTTGATATTGCAAGAGATTTGTTCAGCTGTGGGGTAACGCTGGCAGATGTGAGTGTGTAGGAACCATCTGTTGGTTTAGTTAGAATATTTCTTAGCCGGTAACAAAACTACGTCGTTTGGATAAGTTGGAACGATAGCGTTTTGGGTGTAACGCTTTGTATCAGCTGTTGGTTGGCCATCAGCCGGAGAGGGATCTGATGCGTTGATATGATCAGACGTTGGTTTGATCAGCTGTTGACAGCGATAGTGACGTGTTCCTCCACGACGTCGTTTGAGTTAGCTAGCGTGTTCAGTTGTTGGTCGATGGGAGAGAGAGATCTGCTGGCAGCTGAGGAAGTGATACTATGTCGTTTTGATGTTATTTTAGATTCAGCTGTTGGTCGTTTTGAGAGAGATCTGTTCTCAGCTGTTGGATGCTGCGGCGTCATTTCGATTAGTTTGTACGGCGTCGTTTGATGTTGTGTATTGAAGTGCAACATCTGTTGGTGTCGGTTGTTCCCGTTGAGAAGAAACGTTGGATTCAGTTGTAAGATTTCTACTGTAGCATTACCCGACGTCTGAGTTAGGGGAACAACAGCTGTTCTATGGAGATTTATATATATAAGTGTTGAGCGACACTTAGATTATTTTCCACCCGATATTTCTTATCTCCATCTTCAAAGCCTCGATAGCTACAGTTCATCCGTACATTTCTTCCCTAGATTTATGTTGATTCCAGCCGTTGTTTTGAACGAGATTGGTGCCGCTGGATTCTCCTTGAGTTGCTCTTTCGATTGATACTTGCTAGGAGGCCTGAATCGACGTTGGAGAGAAGCTCGAATCAGCTGGTGTTCGAGGATTTCTTGAGAAATATGATTCGTTAGTTCTTCAGATCTTTTGAGCTTTTGGGTGAGTAGATCTTACTGCATTTAAGCTTGTAGAGCTTAGGTTGAGAGTCTGGAATCTTGACCGTAGGCATGATGTTTAGAAGTTCAGATTTGAACTGGAATTAAGCTGAATTATGAGTTCTCTTAACAAATTTAAGGTTCAGGATAGCTTCTGCCGTGATTAGCAAAACCAGGAGGAAGCTGGTTTGCTTATGCTGAGTTTTGCCGTGCCTTTGAGAAATCTGTTGAGGTAGATTGAAGCTGTGAGGTACGAATTGGAGCAGCCTTTAACAACTTTGAGCATGAACATGTGTATATTTCTGGTTATGGAATCTGCGTGAGCCGATTATGTGTTTTACGTGAAACAGATTGATGAATTGCTTGATTGATATATTCTGTTTTACTTGAATTGTGCATGTAGAAATCAGATATGAATTTCTTGGCATACATGCATACATATTGAGCCTTTTAATTGATTGTTGACCCGATATTAGAGCCACGTTGTGACCAGGGCAGACAGATATGTCGTGCCTGTCCAACGCTATCATCGGAGTGGTGCAGAATACCATCGAGCTATGATATAGCTGACGGGCCTCGATGATCATGGACCGATGATTCCACCGGCTGCTTGGCTGTGCGTGGTTTAGAGGCTCGCCTGAGATGATTTTGCCAGATGATTAACTGGCCTCGATGATTGATTCCTTTGACAGCCTCATGCATTTCATAACTTGATTTATAGAATGTTGCATGATTTGCTGTTTTTAGATGACTCTTCGTACTGAGGCTTGACCTCGTATTTGTTTTCCTGCTTTTGTGTTTCTTGGGTCTGTGTTGCCCATTTGCAGGATCTTCAGGTAACCAGGATGGACAGAGTGGAGTGCCAGCTAGTCGATCCCCACTCCCTTGAGTCCCAGTTTATTATTGTATTATGTATTGAACCAGGGGATGCCCTGTGTTTTTATGTAAGATCTGTATCTGATTTGATATTTGATGTTACCTGTTTTGTATGAGTTTGATTTAACTTGTATTTTGATTATTGATATTTTGAATGATGATTTGAGTCCAGGCCCAAATTATTTCGAAAATTTTGAAACCCTGTTTTTACGCTTCCGTGATTATGTGCTTAATTGTGCGGTAATCTTTGTTGATTAGCACGGGGCCTGACAATGATCCCCTAGGTATCATTGATAGTGCCTGCAAGAATCAAGTCGGTCATGGTGAGCATACAGTACGGTCCTTTCAACTCAAATATCCCGATCAGATCAACGACCATTGGTAAATCGAGAGTCGCTACAGATCCAATAACCATGAATACATCTTTGAGATCAAATAGTGACATCGCATGTGTTACTAGGTAAACCCATTTACCCAAAACACATCTACTACTCTGACCAGAGATTTTATCACACTATTATCTCCTTAGATAGCATGGGATATCCAAGCACAAGAGAGAGCGGTGAATCCTCGACAACGAAGCATCGACACCTACATGCATCGGGACCTCACCCAACCCCGCCACCTGATGACCCCAACTGAGTCGGTAAAAAATGGGTCAAAGTGAGGCACCTATCATGTAGAGTCTCAATGACGTTTAGAGTAATGAGGGCTAATCTATACAACCAAGACCTCGGACTTAATCCACTCGACAAATGGTAACCACTTGGAAAGTCCGAACGAGGGTAGTTCGATAGATCACCAGGTCACTACCCATCTGCATGCTCAGAACATCACAGTGTTCCCTACCAATCAAACGTGGTACTTCACATAGCAGATGCTAGTCTCAAGCTCGGGCGGCCCTTATCCTCTTTTGGACGGCCCAATTGACTTGGAACAGGTTTAGAATACACAGTGACTATTAGATGTGTTTCATGATAGCCATCAAATCAACTCTTCGTAAGTGGATCAGCAATACTGTCTGCAGAGGCGACTCTCTCAACTGCCATGTCACCTGTAGCCACAATATCTCGGATTATGTGGTATTTCCTCAGTATATGTTTGGATATTTGGTGAGACCTGGTTCTTTTGCTTGCGCAACGGCACCTGTGTTGTCACGGTACACCGGGACTGGACCAACTCCTTCAAGGATTACGCCCAACTCTTAGACGAAATTACTATCCAAACGCCTCTTTAGCAGCAGCTGATGCTGCTATGTACTCAGCCTCAGTGGTTGAATCCGCGATGGTGTCTTGCTTGAAACTCTTCCAAGATACAGCACCACCATTGGGCATGAATACAAATCCAGAGGTCGACTCGAATCGTCCACATCGCATTGGAAGCTAGAAACATTGTAGCCTTCCAATTTTAGTTCACCACTACCATAGACCATGAACATATTCTTAGTCCTTCGTAAGTACTTAAGAATATCTTTCACGGCTTTTCAATGTATTTGGCCGGGATTTGCTTGGAAGCGGCTCGTGACACTCAGAGTATATGCGACATCCGATCTAGTTGAGATCATACCATACATAATACTACCTATTCACCGAGGCATATGGCACACGTGTCATACTCTCTATCTCCTCATCAGTCTTCGGACACATAGACTTAGATAGAGTGACCCCGTGGCACATAGGTAGGTGTCCTCTTTTGGACTCTTCCATTGAGAACCGCTTAAGTATGGTATCGATGTAGGTCGCTTGGGTGAGTCTGAGCATCCTTTTTGATCTATCCCTGTAGATCTGTATTCCCAGAATATAAGATGCTTCACCCATGTCCTTCATCGAGAATATACTAGACAACCATAATTTAGTTGACTGCAGCATTCCTATGTCATTCCCAATGAGCAGAATGTCATCAACATAAAGTACAAGGAATGTCACAGCATTTTTAACTACCCTCTTATACACACATGGCTCCTCGGGATTCTTGATGAAACCAAATTCTTTAATTGATTCATCAAATCTCAGGTTCAAACTTCTCGATGCTTGTTTGGGACCGTAGATCGATATCTGAAGTTTTCATACTTTATGCTCACTTCCTACAGATGCTAACATTACGACTGGTGAAAAAGTTTCATCATATTCAACACCTTGTCTTTAAGTGTAACCTTACGCGACCAGTCGCGCCTTGAAGGTCAGTACGTTACCATCAGGCCCAAGCTTTATATTGTATATACATTTGCACCTAATAGGAACTATTCCTTCAGGAGGATTTACGAGAGGCCAGACTTGGTTCGAATGCATTGAGTCAATCTCAGATTGCATTGCTTCAAGCCACAAATTAGAATCAGCATCGAAAATTTCCCCCTTGAAGGTTCTTGGATCATATCCAACATTTTGATCACTTTCATCATCTTCAAGGAGGAAACCATATCTAACAGGAGCCCTGGGAACCCTTTCGGATCTCCTAGGTGTGTTCATATCAAGGATTGGCTTTTGAGGCGCGGGATATTCACTTGGCACTTCAGTTGGTTCTCTAACCTCTTCAAGTTATACTATCTTGCCTTTTCTACAAGTAGAAATTCTCTTTCCAGAAAGGTGGAATTTCTAGAAACAAACACTTTTGTTTGGATAGTAGAAGCAATATCCAATAGAATTCTTTGTATACCCAATGAAGTAGCATAAGATGGATCTATTATCCAGCTTATCTCCCACTGTCTGCTTCACGTAAGCAGGACATCCCCAAATCCTCAAGTATAAGTACTTGGGTGGCTTCCCCATCTATATCTCATATGGAGTTTTATCCACTGTCTTTGTGGGACATTGTTCAACAACATTACGGCTGTTTCGAGCGCATAGCCCCAAAACGAAGTAGGAAGTTCAGTGAAACTCATCATAGAACGAACCATGTCCATCAAGGTTCGATTACGACGCTCCGCTACACCGTTGAGTTGTGGTGTGGCCGGAGGTGTCCACTGTGAGAGAATCCCATTCCCTTTAAGATAGTCTTGAAACTTAAAATTCGAAGAAAGAAATAAATAAACATCTCTGATGGCTTCGGCCGCAACCCTTGCTCCGATTTCGTGCACCCCGTATCGTTTAGCTCCAGCTGAGTTGAGGGAGTTGAAGGTACAACTTGGTGATTTGCAGGAGAAAGGTTTTATTTGACCGAGAATGTCACCGTGGGGAGCTCCTATCTTGTTTGTGAAGAAGAAGGATGGTTCAATGAGGATGTGTATAGACTTCAGGAAGTTGAATAAGGCAACAATGAAGAATAAGTACCCTCTATAGAGTATCGATGACTTGTTTGATCAGCTTCAGGGTTCAGCGGTGTACTCTAAGATCGATCTGTGTTAAGGGTACCATCAATTGCGTTTTTTAGAGGAAGATGTTTCGAAAACTGCGTTTCGTACGAGGTACGGCCATTATGAGTGTTTGGTATGCCTTTTTCTTTGACGAATGCCCCTACAGTTTTCATGGACCTGATGAATCGAGTCTTTCGAGAGTTCATCAATCAGTTTGTGATTGTGTTTATGATTATATTTTGGTGTACTCTAAGACTCTGATGCAGCACAAAGATCATTTGAGGTTGGTTCTCCAAACACTACGAGACTCGCGGTTGTATGCTAAGTTTTCCAAATGAGAGTTTTGGCTAGAGAGAGTAGTGTTTTGGGCTCATGTCATTTCGGCCGATGGACTGTCTATGGATCCCAGTAAGGTATATGCTATTGTGAACTGGGAATGTCCCAAGAATGTATCTGAGATTCGTAGCGTTTTTGGATTGGCTAGCTATTACCGACACTTTATTGAGGGATTTTCTAGTATAACTAAGCCAATGATGAGTTGACCCAGAAAGATAAGAGATTTGTTTGGACAGAAGAATATGAGAACAACTTTCGATTGCTCCAGGAGAAGCTAACCACAGCACCAGTGTTGGCTTTGCCTTCAGGATCAGGTGGTTTTGTGGTTTGTTCGGATGCTTCGTTGAATGCATTGGATTGTGTGTTGATGCAGAATGGTGGAGTCATTGCGTATGGCTCTCGTTAATTGAAAACGCATGAGACTCAATACCAGTTCATGATTTGGAGTTGGCAGCAGTGGTCTTTGCATTGAAGGTTTGGCGCCACTATCTGTATGGCGAGCAGTTTGTGGTGTATATAGACCACAAGAGTCTTCAGTATCTGTTTTCTAAGCCAGATTTGAACATGAGACAGTGTAGATGGATGGAGTTGCTAAAGGATTTTGATTGTGAGATCCAATATCAGCCTGGGAAAGTGAATATAGTAGCTGATGTATTGAGCAGGAAGGCTCAAGTGGCGATGCTTGCTTCGTTTCAGATTTCGAAGATTCATGAGCATATAAGCACTACTGGTTGGCGTTTTTACCCAGGTGAGGATTATGTTGTGGTGTCTTCTTTTAAAGTTGAGCCACAGATTGTTTCAAGTATTAGAGCAGCTCAGAGAACAGATCCATCTATCCATGAGTTGAATTTGAAGGTTAGAGCTGGACAGTTGGAAGACTATTTTGTCTCGTCTGATGGTTGTTTGAGATTTCGTGGCAGGTTGGTAGTTCCAAATCTGATTGATTTGAAGGAGGAGATCTTGAGAGAAGCACACTGTAGTAGACATAGTGTCCATCCTGGTGCAAGGAAGATGTATCATGCCTTGAAGCCGCACTTCTGGTGGGTAGGTTTGAAGAGTGATGTTGCTGATTTTGTTGCACGTTGTATGAATTTTCAGCAAGTAAAGGCAGAAAGGATGAGACCTGGTGGTCTATTGCAGAGCTTAGAGGTGCTCCAATGGAATTGGGAGCACATATCTATGGATTTTGTAACGCATTGCCTCGTTCCAGCAGAGGTTGTGATACTGTTTGGGTTGTTAGAGATAGACTTTCGAAGTCTGCTCACTTCATTCCCTACAATATGATTTATTCTTTGAAGAAGATGACGAAGCTGTACATAGATTTCATGGTGCGTTTGCATGGTCTGCCTGTGTCCATTGTTTCAGATAGAGATCCAAGGTTTACTTCCAGGTTTTTGAAGAGTTTGCAAATAGCTTTGGGTACTAGATTGGCTATGAGTACTGCTTATCATCCCCAAACCAATGGCCAATCTGAGAGGACTATCCAGACTTTGGAGGATATGTTGAGAGCTGTGGTAATGGATTTCAGTGGTAGCTGTCAAGATTCATTGTCTTTGGTTGAGTTTTCTTATAATAACAGCTACCAGGTGACAATTGGAATGGCACCATTTGAGGCATTGTATGGTAGGAAGTGCAGATCGCCAATCTACTGGGAAGAAGTGGGGGAGAAACAACTGTCTTCTCCGGAATTTGTGCAGTAGATGAGAGATCAAGTAGATATGATTCGACAGCGTATGAAAGCTGCACAAGATCGCCAAGAAAGCTATACGAACAGAAGGCGTAGGCCTTTGGAATTTCAGGTTGGAGATCTGGTTCTCTTGAAAGTTTCTCCTTTTTGAAGTATTATGAGATTTGGTCTCAAGGGAAAGTTAGCTCCTCATTATGTTGGACCTTATGAGATTGTGGAGAGGATCGGTCCTTTGGCTTATCTCTTGTTACTGCCGCCAGATCTGTCCTCATTGCATGATCTTTTTCATGTGTTTATGTTGAGGAAGTATGAGCCAGATCCTTCTCATGTGTTGTGAAATGACGAGGTGGAGCTGGATCGGACTTTGAGATATGTTGAGTTTCCCTTGCAGATTCTGGATAGGAAGGAGAAACAGCTCAGTAACAAGACCAATCCTTTGGTGATGGTCTAGTGGAGCAAGCATGGTAGGGAAGAAGCTACGTGGGAGTTGGAGGAGAAAATGCAACGTTAATGGCCTCATCTGTTTGAGTAGATATTGCATTAACTCCAGTAGCTAGTTGTTTGATTGTTGTCGTCTCTCCTGTCAGGCCTCGTGCTCACAACAGAGTAAAACCACATAAAAACAAGTGGAAGCTACTAAAAAACGGGTAAAATTTTTGCTTTTGCCCTGACGGTTTAAAACAATATAATTTAAAATACGACAATACTCAAAATAGATATCCCAGTTTAACAAAACCACCACAACAAACGGTACAGAATAAACATGTATCAAATACCTGGTAACAACCACAACTGAGTATCAACAAAATACAAAAATAGCACAGGACGTCCCCTGGCTAACTATACCAATACATAAATATATGCTATACGCTACTGGGATACTTTAACCACCTCCTGGGGCACCTCAGCACCACGACCAGCTGAATAACCTGGGAAACCTGAACAACAACAGGCAAACAAACAAACCAAGCCCCAGAGGGACATGGGGTCAAACCCCAGTACGAAGAGCAACTGAAACAGCTAAAGAAAAGCATAAGATAAAATGCAGATGCTATGCATGAGACACAGGACAAACGCTGAAGCTACAATCGAAGAGAGCCAAGGAACTCAAAGCATAGCTCAAACGAATCTGCAACAAACGGTGGCCACGGGTGTGTTCAAAGTGTGGTAATGAGCCACTCGCCTTGACACTACACCCGAATACCAGATGCATCAAAAAGCTCAACCTGCCGTTGCACAACTCATGAACTGTGGTAGTTAACCACTCGGCGCATGAGGGCTAACAATCCCAGCAGGGAGATGAGAGTGCGGTTCGCAGCTCGCCCTCGCATCCTGGTAAGAAACAACAGCAAAATACAACAAGATACAAAGCAAGGGATCTAAATATGCGTGAACCATGCGTGTATGCAATCACAGAAACCAGCTAACATAAACACAATTGCACAGCCAGCAATACACAACAATATACACTACATTTCCAATCAGCCATCACTGCATTTATCCATGCCAAACCTCACGCTGTAACAAGCTCAACCCGTACCTTGATTATGTGCAACGATTACCACAATTAAAGCCCCGAGAAATCTGATTCCAACACCTAAGAAACACATGCACAACAGATCTCAGGCACTACACAGAAAGTCACGGCCAGCTACCAAAGCTCACGGCTGGGAGTCATACACTCAAACCAGCGACCAATCCCAACAATGCAACTTAACAGGAAGCTTAATTCAAGGTTAGGAACAAGGTATCATCGTAAAAAGAACGAAGTTCTACCTCAACTACACAACGCACAAACGGGCAGCAACTTCGCGTTCCACAACCAGCCAATCACAGCCTCCAAAAGTGGTATGGAATGAAAGAGCTTCTCGAGAGGAGTCCAACCCTACCTCGAACATGAAAAATGATGGCCGGAAACGACGAGAATTCGCCGGAGAAGCTCACGGTGAACAGTACCTGAAGGCCAACGCTTCTTACATATACTCAAACAAACTCTAAATGCTAACTCCCGCGCCACAGATCTCTCCATCAAGCGCTAACCAAAACGGCGGCGTATTGGTGAGATCTGAAAACCAGCGCTATACATTGTCCCGCGCACCAGCGATCACGCTCATCAGATCTCACAACCAAACGCTAAGCCAAACGACACCGTATTAACTTATCTAAACGACATCGTATTGCACTCAACACAAAACACGCGGGGAAGATTCCAAATCAGATCCTAGCGCTAACAAAATATCAGATCTCTCCGAAACGACGGCGTATTATGTTCTCTTGCTACAAAACACGATGATCGCTGAACGCCGGAAGAAATCTGTTCACTCGCACGCTAAACTCGCGAAACAGATTTCACACGCAACACAAAACACGCCACAAAACCAAGCGTCCAGATTTCACCACTAAACCGATCAGATCCCTCACGAAATCTGTTCAGATCTCACCCAATCACCCAAAACAGCTTTCTAACTCAAAAATATCAAAATTTCCAGAATTGCTCCAAATGTGAAATCTGACCCGAAATGCAAACAAAACCTTCAAACAGAAATCTGAACCACCAGAATTCCTTAAAATCTATTAATCCAACAATTAATCTTTAACACATTTTCAGGTCTCACATTTCTCCCCCACTAAAAAGGATTTCGTCCTCGAAATCACACAACAATTATGAAAATACAACTCAACAACAGGCTATCAAAACAGAAATTCACCTAACACATAGCCAAGAGTTCAAGATAACTGAGCAAGCAAATAACAACAACTAGGAAAGAAATACAACCAACAACTACCACTACTGGGAATCTAATACAACAGCTACTCAAACAAATGCGACCACTCGCGCTGCATCTTTTCCTCCAGCTCCCATGTAGCTTCTTCCCTGCCATGCTTGCTCTATTGCACCATCACCAACGGAATGGTTTTATTCCTTAACTGTTTCTCTTTTCTGTCAAGGATCTGCAATGGATATTCCTGATAGCTCAACGTATGATCTAGCTCAACCTCGTCAGTTCTAAGCATATGAGACGGATCTGGCTCGTACTTCCTCAACATGGAAACATGAAAGACATCATGTAGAGAAGATAATTCCGGAGGCAACAACAGCCGATATGCCAAAGAGCCAATCCTCTCAACAATTTCATATGGTCCGATGTAACGAGGGGCTAACTTTACCTTGTGTCCAAAGAGCATAACACTGCGAAACGGAGAAACTTTGAGAAATACCTGATCACCAACCTGAAACTCTAGAGGTCGACGCCTCTTATTTGCATAACTGGCTTGGCGATCCTGGGCAGCTTTAATCCTTTCTCGAAGTATATCCACATGATCCTTCATCTGTTGCACAAAGTCTGGGGCAGATAGCTGCTTCTCCCCCACTTCTTCCAAACATACTGGCGATCTGCACTTCCTGCCATACGAAGCCTCAAATGGCGCCATACCAATCGTCACTTTATAGCTGTTATTGTAAGAAAATTCCACCAAAGACAACGCGTCTTGCCAGCTACCTCCAAAATCCATAACAACAGCTCGTAACATATCCTCCAACGTATGGATAGTTCGCTCAGATTGGCCATCTGTCTGGGGGTGATATGCTGTATTCATAGCCAATCTGGTACCTAGAGCTGCTTGCAGACTCTTCCAAAACCTAGAAGTAAACCTTGGATCTCGGTCTGAAACAATTGAAACAGGCACACCGTGCAATCTAACCACAAAATCAACGTACAGTTTCGCCATTTTCTTCCAAGAAAAGGTCATACCGTACGGAATAAAATGTGCAGACTTCGATAATCGGTCGATAACCACCCAAATAGCATTGCATCCTTTGCTGGGTAGAATCTCCAACCAGTAGTATTAAGATGCTCCTGATCCTTAGAGATATACAACGAAGCAAGCATCTCACTAGCCTTCCTGGTCAAAGCATCGGCCACTACGTTCGACTTCCCAGGCTGGTACTTGATCTCACAATCAAAGTCCTTTAGCAGCTCCATCCAACGACGCTGTCTCATATTCAAATCAGGCTACGAAAACAAATACTGCAAACTTTTGTTTCCGAGTACACCACAAATTGCTCGCCATACAGGTAATGACGCCAGATCTTCAACGCAAAGACCACGGTTGCTAGCTCCAAATCATGGACTGGATAACGAGTCTCATGTGGTTTCAGCTGCCGCGAGGCATACGCAATGACTCGACCATTCTGCATCAAAACACAGCCCAGTCCATTGAGCGAAGCGTCAGAACAAACAACGAAACCACATTATCCGGACGACAGAGCCAACACAGGTGCAGTAGTAAATTTCTCCTTGAGAAATTGAAACGCATTCTCGCATTGCTCAGTCCACACAAAACTCTTGTCCTTCTGAGTCAATTGAGTCATCGGCTTTGCTATGCTAGAAAATCCTTCAATGAAACGACGGTAATAGACAGCCAGACCCAAGAAACTGCGAATCTCCGACACATTCCTGGGACGCTCCCAGTTCAAAACAGAATCAACCTTACTGCGATCCACAGAAATCCCCTCGGCTGAAATAACATGACCCAGCACGACGTGATCCAACCAAAACTCGCACTTGGAGAATTTAGCGTACAACTGATGGTCTCTCAACGTCTGAAGGACAATTCTCAGGTGCTCCTTGTGCTCCAAAGGAATCTTCGAATAGACTAAGATGTCGTCGATGAACACAATCACAAACTGATCATAAAATCTCGGAAGACTCGGTTCATCAAATCCATTAAGACTGCAGGCACGTTGGTCAACCCAAACGGCATAACCAAGAACTCAAAGTGTCCGTATCTTGTACGAAAAGCAGTCTTTGCGACATCTTGATCTCTTACTCTCAGCTGATGGTACCCGGAATGCAAGTCAATCTTCGGATACACCGCAAAACCTTGCAGCTGATCAAACAGATCATCGATGCTGGGTAAAGGGTACTTGTTCTTAACAGCCGCTTTGTTCAAGTGGCGGAAATCAATGCACATCCGCATTGAGCCATCCTTCTGCTTCACAAACAAAATGGGCGCTCCCCACGACGACATGCTAGGTCGGATGAAACCTTTCTCCAGCAAATCGTCCAACTGCACCTTGAGTTCTCTCAACTCCATAGGCGTTAAACGATACGGCCCACGAGAAATCGGAGTTTTGCCAGGCACCAGCTCAATGCTGAAGTCAATCTCTCGCCTTGGAGGAAAACCAGGAATCTCCTTCGGGAACACATCGGGAAAATTTCGCACCACGGGAACGTCACTGAGCTGCACACGAGAAGAAGAAGACGCATCCAATGCGTAGATCATGAAACCAGCATTCCCTAAGGACAACAAACTGAACATCTCCATCGCTGAGACTAACGGGATCTTCGATCGAGAATCCTGGCCATAGAAGTCCCACTTTCTCGCCAGACAAAGGCCTAAAACACACAATCCCATGGAAACAATCCATGGAGGCCCTATAGCTGGACAACGCGTCCATCCCAACAATGCAATCGAAATCCCAAAACATCAGACGGATCAAATTTGCTAACAACATGCTCACTAAATCTCAAAACGCCATCTAACAAAACCTCCTGGGAGAACAGGCTCACACCGCCAGGGGTAGAAACAGAAACAACATCGCGCAAAGGAATGGTATGCAAACCATGCTCAATAACAAACGAGTCAGAGATGAAAGAATGCGATGCACCAGTATCAAACAACACACGCGCAGGAAAATCGAAAACAAGACATGTACCTGCGATCACCCTGCTCGGCGTCTCCTCCGCCTGCTCCCTAGTCATGACGTTGGCCTGAGCATGCTGAGGTCCAGAATAGAACTGCTGAGACGACTGTCCGAATCGCAATGGACCAGGATGCTGGAACGGCCTGAACTGAGTGTCACCAATCTTGGGCTGATGAAACTGAGGGGAATGATCCCTATACTGTCCTCCACGACCCTGAGGCGGGGCTGCGGATTGTTGCGATCCAGCTGAAGGACACACTGTTGGTCCCTATTTTTGAAAGGAACTTAGCAGCCGCTGGTTTAAAATGAGAAATTAAAATTTTCAGCGCTGCTTGGAGCTGCAGTAGCTCGTTGTTCTTGAACACTTACAATAAACAGAGCACCGGAGACAGATCTGGTATGATTTAAAAATCATGCGGAAAATACCAGAACTGAATCCTATATTTTAAAACAACTCAAACAGATTTATGTACAACATAAATCTGTTCGAGACTTGTGTGCATGTGTGCTGCTGTATGCAATGCGAGAATGCTAAGTGCTGAACTGTTTTATGCGTGCAATGCTAAGTAAAATATGCAATACTGAAAGCTTAAAGGACACGATACTCAGCATATTTGTTTCTGGAAGTTCGGACTTCAATGTCTTACATCTCCCCTTCTTCCACCTCGGAAGGATCCACTACTAGAAGATTTGATCTTACAACTTCGTGTACAGACCCAATCCCACAACCAGCAGCTGTGAGAACTCCTAGACTCCACAAATGCACAACAGCCTCAACTGTGTGACTGACTACATACACATGAGTTTTACGTCTTCGTGCTTGGACGGGAACTGTAAAACATTTTGAGATTCATTCACCAATAAAGTTTGAATGAATCTATGTGTGTGAGATTGTTACATTTAAGCTCTCAACTCTCTGTTTTTCTCACACACTAGGGAAAAGCTCTAACAAGCTAATCTAGACTCAGCGATCGACTCTCGTGAAAGCTCCTCTCTAATGGTGGTCGATTGCTTCGTCTATCTTTTCATTTTCCCTCTGTTGGTGCACTGTGCAATTGACTTATTCTCTGCGATAGCTTCACAGTGACCAACGTCTCGAACGCAACAGGACCCTTCTTCAATGGTGCTTCTCGAATATATAGCCTCTGTTCAAATTAATCCCGTTGGACACAACTTTTTCCCGTTCAAAATTGTTCTGTAAAGTACCGACAGGGGAACAGTACTTGTGTCCTTTTCTTTTGCAGGCTTCTTGTCGTTTTTGCCATTTGAATTGAGCTCAGCAGTTGACATCCAGCTTTGATAACTCTTCGAACTCTTCGTAAATTGTCAACTGCTTCGCTACTGGTTTATCACTACGACTGAATTCATCATCTTGCATAGCAACAGCTGGTTTAGAGACTCTCGACTGGATGAGCTGTTTCTTGCGTCTGGTTGTCCAACTGGTTTATCAATTGCTTCGCCTGAGTCTTCTTCAGCAGCAATAGATTTATCTTCTTGCGTCTGGATACTCAATCACTGCGTCTGGAAATCTTTGAGACTGGATGCATAGTACTGAAGCTCGTGACTGGATCCATCGTTTCTTGTTGACTGGATGAATCTTGCGACTGGATCCACTGTAGCTCGCGACTGGATCTTGCGACTGGTAATCAACGCAAAGTCTTCCTGCTGAATCTTTAGCGCAAGAGCAAAACGCTGTCGTATCAACTTATGTAAACGACATCGTTTTGCTATCGCTATCTCAAATAGCATCTGCTGATGAACAGTAGCTTGCGACTGGATATCTCCTCTACGACGTCGCTTCCTCTTGCGTCTGGATGTACAAGCTACCTGCTGATTCTTGCGACTGCTCTCTCAAACCATCTGCTGAACTTCAGCACGACGTCGCTTCATCTCTTTCGCTTCTCTTCATCTGCTGATAGCCAACTGCTGATTGTGATGACATCAAGGCTGATGTCATCACAGCTGATTCCATATCTTGCGCATCTTCTCAACTGCTGATTGACAATATCTTCCTGCTGATCACTGTAGCTTCCTGCTGAACTTCTTCGTTCCAGCTCCATCTTGCGACTCTTCTTAGCTTCTTGAATAGCGACTGTTAATAGATTCATCAACAGTACTTATAATCACGACTGCTAACAGATTCGTCCACAGTACTTAGAATTGGAATCTTCTTCTTCGATTCATTTCTTCAGCAGACTTCTCAATACATGTACCAGCTGGTTCACTTCGCTCTTTAGCGCTTGCAGCTGGTTGTCATCGTTCCAGCTAGTTTACTATGCTCCAGCTGGTTCAACTTGGCCTCCGCCTGATTACGAACAGCTGATTCAACTTTGGACGTCTCCATTGCTAATCCAGCTGCCGATTCCATGAACACCATAACCAACTGCTGATCGTTTATATTGCGAACCATCGGCTGAACAAATATAGCTGCTGCTGATCATCTTCTTCGATAGCTAGAATCTGTACACTCAAGTAGAATTGTTAGAAACACAATAACAGGTTTTGTGTAATTCAAAACTTAATTAGGATCTGTCAAAACAGATCCATCAATCTCTCCCTTTTTGATTTACACAAAACCTTAAATCAACGATGCATGTTCTAACACACACCCTAGCGAAATGCCCATACTGACCGCAAAGATTGCAAGAGCCCTGAACACCAACACAATGGGTAGAAGGATGCTTTCCACCACAATAACCACAGAACTCATCCCGAGAACCACTGCTACTCGAGCTACCTGAACCAGACAAACCAGAACCAGACTTCTTCTTGAACTGTTGACCATGGGGTCGGAACCTCTAACGGCCAGACTACTGTGCCACCTACGGCTGCTGCTGCTGCTGGGGCTGATGGGCTGACTGGGAAGACTGCGAAGACTGCGCTCCCTGACCAGCAGGATGACTACCCTGCGCTACCTGCTGCCTACGAGCACGACGACTCCTCAAACCCTCCTCAATATCGATATCATTATCCACTGCTTCAGCATAAGTCTTGGGTTTTCTTGTCAGCACCATCCGATACAGTTCCTCATTCAAACCCTCTAAAAATCTGGTCCTCTTGGCCCTCTCCCGGCCAGAAACATGCGGGACGTATGCCAACAAATAAGAAAACATCCGAGCATACTCACGAACAGACATCGAGCCCTGCTCCAGATGATCAAACTCCCGCTCACGGGCATTCACATATGACTCAGGAACATACTCCTGCCTAAATGTCTCGCAAAAACTGTCCCAAGTAATACCAACGCCGGTCCCCAAAAAGTACTCGAACCACCTCGCCACCAGCGTTCTGCACCCTTCCTAAGCTGGAGGGTCACCAAACTCAAACGAAGCTCGTCGTCATACTGGACACGATCAAAAAGACCAGTGATGTTCTGAAGACACGAATCTACATCCTCGCTCGAATCATCGCCATTGAAAACCTGAGGATTCATCCTCTGAAACCTCGCTATCACAACATCCATCCTCTCCACAGGGGTAGGCAAAACCTCAACCTCATCCTCCTCATCACGATTACTACGAGTACGACTAGGAGCACTACGCTGATCCTCATTCTGTCCTTCCGACTCCTGAAACTGCCCCCTACCTCTAGCTCTATGTCTAGGCGGCATCTACGAAGGAACTCAACAGGATAAGGCAACAGAGAACATATACATCATAGTATCACAACAATATGCAGCACGTAATCACATAGGTCAAGAACATGCAACACACGACACTGTGCCTAGACTCAAGTGTGATCAAAGAAATTGAGCTTATCCCAGCTTAAGCTCTGATACCAAAAATGTCAGGCCTCGTGCTCACAACAGAGTAAAACCACATAAACACAAGAGGAAGCTACTAAAAAGCGGGTAAAATTTTTGCTTTTGGCCTGACGGTTTTAAAAAATATAATTTAAAATACGACAATACTCAAAATAGATATCACAGTTTAACAAAACCACCACAACAAACGGTACAACATAAACATGTATCAAATACCTGGTAACAACCACAACTGAGTACAACAAAATACAACAATAGCACAGGAAGTCCTCTAGCTAACTATACCGATACATAAATTTATGCTATACGCTACTGGGATACTCTAACCACCTCCGGGGCCCCTCAGCACCATGACCATCTGAATAACCTTGGAAACCTGAAAAACAACAGGCAAACAAACAAACCAAGCCCCATAGGGACATGGGTCAAACCCCAGTACGGAGAGCAACTGAAACAGCTAAAGAAAAGCATAAGATAAAATGCAGATGCTATGCATGAGACACAGGACAACCGCTGAAGCTACAACCGAAGAGGAGCCAAGGAACTCAAAGAATATCTCAAACGAATCTGCAACAAATGGTGGCCACGGGGTGTGTTCAAAGTGTGGTAATGAGCCACTTACCAAGACACTACACCCGAATACCATATGCATCAAACAGCTCAACCTGCCGTTGCACAACTCATGAACTGTGGTAGTTAACCACTCGGCGCATGAGGGCTAACAATTCGAGCAGGAAGATGAAAGTGCGGTATCACCGCTCGCCCTCGCATCCTGGTAAGAAACAACAGAACAATACAACAAGATACAAAGCAACGGATCTGAAATATGCATGAACCATGCATGTATGCAATCACAGAAACCAGCTAACATAAACACAATTTCACAGCCAGCAATACACAGCAATATACGGGACAATTCCAATCATCCATCACTGCATTTATCCATGACAAACCTCACGCTGTAACAAGCTCAAACCCGTACCTTGATTCTGTGCAACGATTATCACAATTAAAGCCCCGAGAAATCTGATTCCTACACCTGCTAAACACATGCACAACAGATCTCAGGCATTACACAGAAAGTCACGGACAACTACCAAAGCTCACGGCTGGGAGTCATACACTCAAACCAACGACCAATCCCAACAATACAACTTAACAGGAAGATTAATTCAAGGCTAGGAACAAAATCTCATCGTAAAACAACGAAGTTCTACCTGAACTACACAACGCACAAACGGGCAGCAACTTCGCGTTCCACAACCAGCCAATCACAGCCTCCAAAAGTGGTATAGAATGAAAGAGCTTCTCGAGAGGAGTCCAACACTACCTTGAACATGAAAAATGATGGCCGGAAACGATGAGAATTTGCCGGAGAAGCTCCCGGTGAACAGTACCCGAGGGTTTGAGCGAAGAATGAAAGTCGTGAGGATTTTTGCTAAGTATGGGATCTGCTAATATAATTGAATGCCAACGCTTCTTACATATACTCAAACAAACTCTAAATGCTAACTCCCGCGCCACAGATCTCTCCATCAAGCGCTAACCAAAACGGCGACGTATTGGTGAGATCTAAAAAGCAGCGCTATACATTGTCCCGCGCACCAGCGATCACGCTCATCAGATCTCACAACCAAACTCTAAGCCAAACGACACCGTATTAACTTATCTAAACGACATCATATTGCGCTCAACACAAAACACGCGGGGCAAATTCCAAATCAGATCCTAGCGCTAACAAAATATCAGATCTCTCCGAAACGACGGCGTATTATGTTCTCTCGCTACAAAACATGCTGATCGCTGAACGCCGGAAGAAATCGTTCACTCGCACGCTAAACTCGCGAAAAAAGATTTCACACGCAACACAAAACATGCCACAAAACCAGCGTCCAGATTTCACCACTAAACCGAACAGATCCCTCAAGAAATCTGTTCGATCTCACCCAATCACCCAGATCTCTCCGAAACACGGCGTATTATGTTCTCTCGCTACAAAACATGCTGATCGCTGAACGCCGGAAGAAATCGTTCACTCGCACGCTAAACTCGCGAAAAAGATTTCACACGCAACACAAAACATGCCACAAAACCAAGCGTCCAGATTTCACCACTAAACCGAACAGATCCCTCACGAAATCTGTTCGATCTCACCCAATCACCCAAAACATATTTCTAACTCAAAAATATCAAAATTTCCAGAATTTCTCCAAATGTGAAATCTGACCGGAAAATGCAAACAAAACCTTCAAACAGCAATCTGAACCACCAGAATTCCTTAAAATTCGATTAATCCAACAATTAATCTTTAACACATTTTCTGGTCTCACATCTCCAGTTATCTTGAACTCTTGGTTAGTAGCCTCTTGTTGAGTGTTAGAGGTTGCTAGTTGTTTTGTGCATAACGTGATTTTCTAGTGTTGGTTGTGTTGTGAGTTTTGGTTCAGTTCTGGACTTGTTCTTTGATTTTGAGGACGAAATATAAATTTCAATGGGGGGAGAGATGTGAGACCCGAAAGATTATTGGATTAATTGAGTTAATTAATCGGGTTTTGGATAGCCCAGATTTGCCGTGAACAAATCTGGGATGGATCAGCTTTGAGTTGGTATGCTTGTGAGCGTATCGGGTTTCTATTTTGTGTGTTTAAAATAGATCTGGACAGTTGTAGAGTTAAACATGGTAGTAGGCAGATTTGGAGAGTTGAGAAGTGCTGATTGGTGTCAGTTTCAGCGCTAGTTGATTGTAATCGAAGCTAGAGGTCAAATCTGGTTGTCATAAGTATACGGGATATGCTAGTTAAATATCCTGCACGGGTAGTGATATGCCGTCATTTATGGGAAATCAGATTTGAGATGCATTAGTTGTTAGCACTGCGTGAACCGGCCTGGTTCGAGAGTTTACTGTAAACCGGTTTTGGGTTGTCTAGACCGGAAGGCAGTGCGATGTCGTTTTGGGTATCAGTGAACGTTGGTCAGTGTTAGAGTCAGATCTGAGCATCCAGATCTGAGTTACGATGCTTCGCCATTTAGCGATAGCAGATTTGGTGTTAGCGGGATGACGTGTCCAGTGGAATAATGGACTTCTATGCGACGCCGTTTAACGGGTCATGTGTATAATTAATTATATTGTGGTGCGACGTCGTTCGGTAGTAGTGCTCTGGTTTAGCGTATTGTCCGGATCTGGAGTGTTACTCAGATTTGAGTGGGTATCAGCTTTGAACCAAAGTTGTCGGTGGTAACTGTTCATCAGATTTGGGGAACTTAAGTGGTATTTATAGAGGACTTTGACCGTAGTCTTGCTATTGTTTCCTGACACTTAGAGATATTTCTCGTAACCTTACCTTGTCCCGATACTCTAGCTACTGTTCACTGAACCTTATCTTCTCCGATTGCCGGCGGTAGAAGACTCATATTTGAGAAAGAGTGGTAGTGCTGGACTCCTCTTGCTAAGGCGCTTCGTTCTATACCTTTTTCGAAGGCTTGGGATAAGCTGGAAGAAGATACCGAAGGAAGCTTACTTGTAATCTGTTAGCATTTCGGCCGTTTGGTTTCTGCCATTCAGGTAGCTTGTTGGGTAAGTGTTAGTTTCTACCTTGAGCTTTATTTAGAGATATTTGTTGAGCTATAAGGGTAGGACAGAGCTGGTTGAGTTCTTAGCTCCCAATTCGTAGCTTTGAGCTTTGCGTCCCTGAGTTAGCGTTGTTATTTGACTTATCAGGTTTCAGATCTGGTTGCTCTGGACCGTTTTTGTGGTAATTGTAGCTCAGAACTAAGGTACGGATGTGAGCTTGTTTTACAGCATTGGATTTGGCGTGGATATTATGTGTGCTGCTTTGTATGCTTCTGTGTTGTTATTGCTTGCTTCTGCTGTGTTGATTATTGCAAGCTGTTACATTTCATACACGCATTATTCATGTTGAGCTCAGATCTTGTTTAGCCGTGCCTTGTTGTGTTGATCTGTGCGTACCAGGATGCTTGTTTTGGAGGCCGAGCGGGTAACTCCCGTGTCCCTCATCTCCCTGCTGGGATCTGTTAGCCGCTATGAGCCGAGTGGATAGCTACCACACCTCATGAGTTGGGCAACAACATGTTGAATGATTGTTATGCATCTGGTACTGTGTGTTGAGACGAGTGGGTAGCTCCCATATACTCACACACGTCGTGGCCACTATCTTTCAGTTGATTTGTATCAGTTGTTGGGCAGTTTCTTGAGATACATGCATAGCATTCGCATATTATCTGTTGCAATCTATTGGCTGTTTTTCAGTTGCTCTCCGTATTGGGGTTTGACCCCATGTCCCTCTGGGGCTGGGTGTTTTTGTTTGCCTGTATGTGTTTCAGGTTATCTTGGTTTCTCAGCTGGTCGTGGAGTTGATCCAGCTGGTAGTGCCACGGGAGGTGGATAGAATGTCCCAGTTATATCTAGTATATACATGTTATAGTGTATTGTATATATGTTGAGTGAGAGACTCATCATGGATCATTTAGTTTATTGATTGGGAGTCACTCCATTTTTGCATTGTTGTTGGTTGTTGTATTGGGTTTTCAGTGTTGTAAAACCAGTATTTTGGTTATCAATGTATTTTAAACAATGATTTTCGAATTCAGGCCAAAGCGAAAATTTTAGCCACTATTTTAATGCTTCCGCTATTGTATTTGCGTGGTTAACTCTGTTTTGTGCACCGAGTGTGAGACCTGGAATTGTACTAAGATTAATTTTGTTGGAATTAATCGGTTTTTGGAGATTTCTGGTGGTTCAGATCTCCGTTTGGAAGTTTGGTTTGTATTTTCGGGTCGGAAATCACATTTTAAGCAATTCTGGGAGTTTTCGTATTTTTGAGATTTTTGGTGAAAGCTGGTTTTTGGTGAAAGCTGGTTGAGTAGTGAAACGCCGTCGTATTGGAGAGATCTGGTAGCGCTTGTAATATCAGCTGTTGTCTTAGCGTGAATTTGTATCGGGTTGGATACGGTGTCGTTTGAATAAGTTGGAGCGACGTCGTTTTAGTGTAGCGCTAGTGTGAGATCTGATCGCGTGTGTGTGCCTGCTGGTTGATCACTCGAAGCAGATGTCAACGCGGGTCAACATCCCTGTAGCGCGAGGAGGAAACGTCGTCGTTTGGCTAGCGCTAAGGAACCAGTCGATGCGCATATTTGATTTCCAGACGTCAACGATGGTCAACTCTACTGTAGCTCGCGTCTGGTTTCCTGTAGCTTGCAGTTGGTATTGCACGAGAGTTATCTGTTAGAGTAGATGCCCAACTAGCCAACTTGTGGCGTGTGGGTTTTCATTGACTCTTGTACAAACGATCTTTATATATGATATTCGCATTCTTTTATATGGCATTCTTTACTTTCATTATGTGTGTAATGATTTACAATTGTGTTGAGTAAAGACCTAGAATACACTAAAGCGTATGTTAGATGTGATAGTGGGTATGACGGCTATCATGAAACACATCTAATAGTCGCTGTGTATTCTAAAATCACATTTTAAGCAATTCTGGGAGTTTTCGTATTTTTGAGATTTTTGGTGAAAGCTGGTTTTTGGTGAAAGCTGGTTTTTGGTGAAAGCTGGTTTTTGGTGAAAGCTGGTTTTTGGTGAAAGCTGGTTTTTGGTGAAAGCTGGTTTTTGGTGAAAGCTGGTTTTTGGTGAAAGCTGGTTTTTGGTGAAAGCTGGTTTTTGGTGAAAGCTGGTTTTTGGTGAAAGCTGGTTTTTGGTGAAAGCTGGTTTTTGGTGAAAGCTGGTTTTTGGTGAAAGCTGGTTTTTGGTGAAAGCTGGTTTTTGGTGAAAGCTGGTTTTTGGTGAAAGCTGGTTTTTGGTGAAAGCTGGTTTTTGGTGAAAGCTGGTTTTTGGTGAAAGCTGGTTTTTGGTGAAAGCTGGTTTTTGGTGAAAGCTGGTTTTTGGTGAAAGCTGGTTTTTGGTGAAAGCTGGTTTTTGGTGAAAGCTGGTTTTTGGTGAAAGCTGGTTTTTGGTGAAAGCTGGTTTTTGGTGAAAGCTGGTTTTTGGTGAAAGCTGGTTTTTGGTGAAAGCTGGTTTTTGGTGAAAGCTGGTTTTTGGTGAAAGCTGGTTTTTGGTGAAAGCTGGTTTTTGGTGAAAGCTGGTTTTTGGTGAAAGCTGGTTTTTGGTGAAAGCTGGTTTTTGGTGAAAGCTGGTTTTTGGTGAAAGCTGGTTTTTGGTGAAAGCTGGTTGAGTAGTGAAACGCCGTCGTATTGGAGAGATCTGGTAGCGCTTGTAATATCAGCTGTTGTCTTAGCGTGAATTTGTATCGGGTTGGATACGGTGTCGTTTGAATAAGTTGGAGCGACGTCGTTTTAGTGTAGCGCTAGTGTGAGATCTGATCGCGTGTGTGTGCCTG
Source organism: Dorcoceras hygrometricum (assembly GCA_001598015.1). Taxonomy (NCBI): domain Eukaryota; kingdom Viridiplantae; phylum Streptophyta; class Magnoliopsida; order Lamiales; family Gesneriaceae; genus Dorcoceras; species Dorcoceras hygrometricum. Next base: position 210,468 of record KV012912.1, read on the forward strand.
CTGGTTGATCACTCGAAGCAGACGTCAACGCGGGTCGACATCCCTGTAGCGCGAGAAGGAAACGTCGTCGTTTGGCTAGCGCTAAGGAACCAGTCGATGCGCATATTTGATTTCCAGACGTCAACGATGGTCAACTCTACTGTAGTTCGCGTCTGGTTTCCTGTAGCTTGCAGTTGGTATTGCGCGAGAGTTATCGACCAGATTTGATGACGTCAGTGGTGCGACGCCGTTTTGATTAGTTGCAACGCTGCGTTTTATATGTTGCGGCTGGTACCAGCTTTTGGAGAAATTCCCGTGACGTTTAATCCAGTCGTCTGGTTGTCCAGATTTTGGTTGAGAACCAGTCGTAGGTAGTGTCGTACGACGTCGTTTTGTGTGTTTGGGATTATGCTTTGAGGGGTTCGACCAGCCGATGGTTGTTGGTACTTGCTGGTTATGTCGGTGGACTTTGCGTTTTTATATGTTTGCGGCTGGTTACCAGCTTTTTGGAGAAATTCCCGTGACGTTTAATCCAGTCGTCTGGTTGTCCAGATTTTGGTTGAGAACCAGTCGTAGGTAGTGTCGTACGACGTTCGTTTTGTGTGTTTGGGATTATGCTTTGAGGGGTTCGACCAGCCGATGGTTGTTGGTACTTGCTGGTTATGTCGGTGGACTTTTAATCAGATTTCAGCAGCTGTGGGATATATATATATGAAGACTTGGTCTTTGTTTGAGATATGAGATCCCATACTTAGAATATTTTTCCCCGACATTCGTTCTCTGTTTCTCGAACCCTAGAGCACTGTTCACCGTAGCTTTTCTCCGACAATTCCATTCGTTCTCGGTGGTTGTTTTGCTTGTTCGAGGTAGCGTTGGACTCCTCTTGGAAAGCTCTTTCACCCTATACTAGTTTCAGAGTCTATCGTTCGCTGGAGTGAGATCGCGAAGCTCCTATCTTCGACAGTGTGTTTGTGCGTGCAGGTAGCCTTCGGTTTTAGCTTTGAGATCTCGTTTCCCTAGCTGTGGTTTAGCTCCCTGTTGAGTTGTATTAGGGTGTTAGTTGCTGGTTGAGCGTAGAACTCCCAGCCGTGTTTTTCTGTGGTTGGCCGTGAGTTTTTGTTGATGATTCCCTGTATCTTGCGTATGTTTAACAGGTTGGAATCAGATTTCTCAGGCCTAGTATTGTGGTATTTGAGCTAGGAATTAAGGTACGGATCTTGAGCTTGTAATTCAGCGTGGAACTTGGCTTGGATGGATTGCGAGATGGCTGTGTTGGATTTCCGTGCTTTGTTGTTGTCCTGGTTGAGGACTATGTATGCTATTTGTGTTTAATTGCTGTGTTGCATATATTTATATGCTTGTGTTCCAGCATGTTGCATACACGCATGACATTCCATTTCATTTGCGGCAGCCATAGCCTTGTTTCATTGTTGCTTCTTTGTTTTCTTACCAGGATGCGAGGGCGAGCAGCGATTCCGTACTCTCATTTCCCCTATGCGCCGAGTGGCTAGCTACCACAGTTCATAGGTTGGGTGTTGATGCATCTGGTAAGGGTGGGCGAGTAGGGGTGAGTGGGTAGCACCCACATGTCCTACACTCACCGTGGCGACATATTTCCGTTTTAGTTTCCATTGAGCTGTTGTCTCCTTTCTCATGCATAGCATCTGCACTTCATTCTTGCTGTTTACTGCTGCTTTATAGTTGCTCTCCGTACTGGGGTTTGACCCCATGTCCCTCTGGGGCTTGGTTGTTTTCCTTGTTGTGTTGTTTTCAGGCAACCCAGGTTTTACAGCTGGTCGTGGTTTTTACCCAGCTGGTGGTGCCCCAGGAGGAGGTTGAGTGTCCCAGTAGCGTATAGCATATTATTATGTATCAGTACTGTTAGCCAGGGGATGCCCTGTGCTTTGTTGTTGTATCCCGTATTTGGAGTCTGATACATGTTTTCGTTGTTGTATTGCTATACTGTGTTGTTGTTGGCTTGTATCCATTGGTGGTTTTCATAAACTGGGATATATTTTGAGTATCGCTCTATTTTAAATTATATCGTTAAACCGTCAGGCCCAAAAGAGAAAATTTTACCCGCTTTTTGATAGCTTCCGCATGCGTTTGTATGGTGCATGCGTTTGTATGGTTTTACTTTGTTATGAGCACGAGGCCTGACACATGACCCTTGTTCATCTCGGAGGGCTTTATCCATTGTTAATTTGGCTCCTTCCCACCAAATCATCACGTCGTCTCGCAATATGTAGATGACACATCTGACTCTGTCCTGAAATTTCTTTTGGCCTCTGGCGTCTAACTTTCCCTGAGAATTATTGACTAAATCCTCGTTTTGAAGATTGGCCATCTCCTAAGTTAGACTACCATACTAGTGACTGTAGCAATTAAGCCATGCTTGCTATAATTCGCATCTTACTATCAATACTTACATCTTCATTCATAGCTTCTCTCTTTTCGCTTTCTCTTTCTGACATATCTGAACTATAGCCCAAATCCACCACAATACTATCATGAAAGAATACCGTATACTAAGACATGAACATGAACATAAAACTCACATGTTAACTGAAGCGGCTGTGAAAACTGTCTCAAACTGAAAGAAATGTTTATCTCAAGAACCATGCTCTGATAACGACCACATTTTTCAATAGCAAATATGATAAGTTTGGGGTTCAAATTGAATTATACTCAAGATTTGTACTTGGTCCAAAAAAAATTAACCAAATACCTCTCGGCTAAATTAAGAAATTTGTAAACTTTTCAGATCCTGCAATATAAACGAAACAGACTGGACATCTTGTCAAGGCAATATGTACTGCGGAACTTGTGCATATATATATATGTACATATATTCAGAAATACAATTTCACTCTGATTACATTGAATAAGTGAAGAAGTAATCCGCAATGTTCAAAGGCTGTATCTACTCTTCTATACAACCAAAAGACTGTAACTGGAATAGCACGGAAACAAATGCCCACGATAAACACCTCTGATCTGATTCCTCGCACCAACCAGCAATCTCTAAACCTGATCACTTGTAATTAGGAAAACTAGTGAGCCTAGAGGCTCAGGAAGAAAATCTGGATATAATGAAGGCACGCAATACATGCATAACAATATCTTTTATTGTAACTGAAAGCTCGTAAACTGATAGAGCTTGAAAGCTAAACAATTCGAAAGTTGAATACTGAATACTATAAACTGGTAAACTGAGAAACTGAGAAACTACGAAAGCATAAAATGCACATGCTCAAAATATTTTAAAAACATTTAAACTGTAAGCTGTAAACTTTAATTTGTAAAGTTTACTTTAAAAGAAGTAACTTTATCTTTCTTGAATACTCGGTTATATAACAATCCATATTATTCCTCATTTTCAATGGTGAAGTGTGAACGAAAGCTTTTCTTTAGGTCTTCTATTCACTTGATCAAGTTTAACTGGTTCTAGGTGGAGTGGACCCAATGACTCTTCTGCCATTGTCCACACACCCTAATATTTGACTCTATTGGAAGGGCACTTTGATCCGTCGACCGACTACCACACACCCTCTGTTGGCAGGACACTCTGTTAGGATCAAGCGCTTACCACTAGGCCAAAAGCTATAGCTGTTCGCCAAGGTGCAACTTTATTTCCTTATAATGTGGCAGCACAAAGTGCACCTATTATGCGCGTTAGGGTTGGGCTGTTAGGCCCATGAGTCAGGGGAGGCGCGTGTCTAACTGCTGGTGCTGTCTCAATTCCCTTAGAGATCAGTCTTACCCTTCCCCTACCGCCGGTCCTATCCCCAGCAGAGATAGTATTACCCGTTAAGATCTGGCATCACACTTTTACAGCCCACATGGTCAACCAGATCAAGCGGCGCAACGTTAGCAGCTTGACGTACGAGAACTTCCCAGGAGGTCACCAATCCCAGTACTGTTCTCACCCTTGCACGCTTAACTCAACACAATCCGGTCCATCGACCGATTACCTCACAGCCTCTGTTGGCGGAGCACTCCGATCCATCGACCGGTTACCGCACACCCTCTTTTGACCATCTGATCCGTCACAAATCACAAAGCTTTTTTGAAATAAACTTCCTTTAAAATTTCTGTAAATATGGTTTTCTCTGATCTGAAACAGATCGCTTTCAAATATGGTTTGCTATTTAAAAACTCTTTGGATGTCCGAAGACTACTGGTAGTTCATCAGAGCTCAATCGAAGAACATTGAAATCAGCTCAGGCTATAGAAATAACTAACGAACAGCAGGGCTCTAAGCTGATGAACTATCTCTTGAAATGTGTATAACTGCGAAAGAATTGGAGTTATACTTTTGAATCGAAGCTAAAGAATCGAAGAATGAACTTGAAATTACTGTATAAGTCCAGAATGGACCTGAGCTGAATCAGCTAGGAGTATGAACAGAATGCGAGCGTACTGACTCAGAATAGAAAATCATCTCTCGCCTGTTTCGTCAAATAAAGTCAACTCAGATCGGACAATCAGACCACGAGCATACTGGACAATGAAATCAGATCACAAGAGGAGTGGACAATGAAATCAGATCACAAACGGATTGGTCAATGAAATAAGATCGCAACTTAAAAATCAGTTTGAGAAAGCAGATTGCGGACTTAGCTCAAAATGGCTAACAGTTTAGAAGATTTCTGTAATGCCCTGCATGTGTGTTTGTGAAATTTACGACATAATCGTTATCACACAATTGACTAATGCTTATAAGATTATAGCAAAGGTTTTCAACAAGAATCACATCATTTATAACAATATTACCATGAACAATCTTACCCTTGCCCATATTTTCACCCGTTGAGTTATCGTGGAAGACAATTTTTGTTCCTTTGGTGTATTTGATGTCCGAAAGCAACTTTTGAATACTGGTCATGTGTCTGGAACATCCACTGTCCAGATACCATTCTGATTTCTTGAACACCTGCAATCAGAAAATAGATTTTGGTACCCAATTTTACTTGGGTCCAGATTGGATTAACCCTTTAGAGACCCATACTTGAATTAACTTGACATTTTTTTCCATGTATGCGTCATTAGGGTGCGTGTTGAAATATTGTGTGATCTGTTGAATTGGTTTTGTATTTTGACCATTCAGATTGCGTCTTTGCTGAACTTCTCTGTTATGCTTTCTTACCTTCGTTGAACTACACCTTTGCCGTTGCTGATCAGATGACTATGAACCATCTTTCGCTTGGTTCTTTTCTAGTATGTTCTTTAACGCCTAGAAATCCAAATTACGTAGAAATGAGTGCATGACTAGGGGGAAAAGTATTTTAGAAAATTCAACACTATTTTATGTGATTTATTTGTGATTTTAATGTTGCATGATATGCATGTATGTTTTTGGCCTGTTTGAGTTCCGGGCGCCTGGACGAGACTAGAGACAACCGAGATGGAAATTATTTGAGATTTTTAAATCCTTAGATTTTTAAGAGAAAAATTATTATTTTTAAGCAGCAATTTCCAAAAATTGGGGTTTTTTATGATTATTTTTTATGGGAACCCGTTTTTTGTCTATAGGGCTATTTCAATGAGTTTTTCTATGTTTTGCAAATACGGGAAATTATTATTACAAAAATTTAAGTTGGAGGCTTTCTTTGGGAGTTTTAAAACATATTTTAATTAGGAGGAGGGTTAGTATGGGAAAAAACTCTTAATTTTCTTAATTAAACCATCGGTATGGGTCTTTTTGGCACAACTCATTCTCCCCTTCACCCCAAATTCGAAAACCCTAGGTGTTAAGAGAAAATTTATAAGTTTTGGGGACAACTAAAACATGATAAAGAACTGAATTTAAGACTCAGATCTGGACCCTTTAGTAATCGTTAAAAGGGAAGAAGTATATTCAGATCGAGATTGGGAAGAGAGTATATGAACGGGAAGAGAGTCTATCAGATTACATAAGAGCAACTCAGATCCGAGGGTATCAGATTCAGTACAGAGGCTTAGTTATCAGTTCTAATTAGTTAAAAATACTCAGACTTGGACAGAATCTACTCAGTGTATTTCAGAGGTTATATATCAGATTTCAGATTAGAAGATATCCTTAGAGAGTAAAGAGGAAAGAAACGTAATGAGAAAGATCGTGAAGTTGATTTATTCGAATCTGTCTGGATCAGATTTGAGTTCATAACCAAACTGATTTCATATTTCAGGTTCAGATCTTATCAGATAATTATTCCAGATGATTCAACGATCAAGATTAAATCAGATAAAGCCTGTTAGACAATATGGATTGAAGAGAAACAAGATCAGAGCTATTTGCAGTATATTCTGCAGAACGCAGAGTTGGTGAATACGATGTTTACCCCCTTTGGTATAAAATTCAACAAAGCTCTGGCAACAGTAGAAAAACCTCTACTCAGCATTAATGAGCAATTAATGCACGATACGGTGAAGATATTCAAATGAGGCTTGTGTCTACTGGCTCATTAAATGATCGTTGAAGATGGATGTTATAAATAGCTCAAGAGATTCGAGGGGAGAAGTTTTTGGTCATTCTGTCGATTCACAATCTCTGTTTATTTGATTCTTTGAGAAAAATCCTTCAAGTCATAATCTATTAAATATCCCAGCTCTAACTATCGAAGAACAGTAGTTCAGTTCCTAAACAGAAATAATCTTTGAGATTCCTTCTGGTTCAACTTAGCCAAATATTCATATTGTTCAAAGAACCAGAAGTTGTTACAAACTCTGTGTGTTGTATCCATTGTATTATTCGAACAGAGTCTGTAAAGAACGTGGCTCTAACTATCGAAGAACAGTTGTTCAGTTCCTAAACAGAAATAATCTTTGAGATTCCTTCTGGTTCAACTTAGCCAAATATTCATATTGTTCAACGAACCAGAAGTTGTTACAAACTCTGTGTGTTGTATCCATTGTATTATTCGAACAGAGTCTGTAAAGAACGTGCTACGTGAAGCAGTTCTAAAAAGTCATTTGTTGTATATAGCAGTGAAATCTGCATTGTTTTGTGGTGCTAGGAGTTCACGTTAAGTGAGGCTTATGTGACTGGGTGTTTACAGAAGCTTTATTCATCAAATCTTCTAGTGGAACTTTCCTGAGAAGGAAGAAGGGGAGAAGTAGGATTTGAGATCTCGGAACTTCCAGAAACAAATGACACTTACTCTATTTAGATTATCTGCATTGGTATGTTTATTGTTCACTATTTAATCAGTTTATTTCCGCACTGTTAAACGAGAAAACAGATTTGGACTGAGAGCCTAAAATCTGCTCACTCAAATTTGAGTTAAGCAAAGACTTGTAAATCGTTTTTAAGGATTTGAAAAATAAAAATCCAAGGAGTTCATTCAACCCCCCCTTATGAACTCTTAGGCCTATTTTTCGATCCTAAATGATCCTATCAATTGGTATCAGAGACCTGTCATCTTAGTTATTAAACAGTTTGATCTTCTGCGCTTATATTAATTATGTGTAATTCTCACAATAAAATTCCTATGTTTTCTAAGGATGAGTACGATGATTGGAAGATCAGGATGCAAGCCCATCTGGCCGCTCAGGATGAAGACATGTGGTTCGTTATAACTGATGGACCCATGAATAATATGAAAGCGAACACGGCGATGGCTATAACTGCTGGTGCTCCACAGTGGATAGAGAAAACCGTAATGAATATACACCAAGGATAAGAAGAAAGCCAATCTGGATAATGTGGCAAATGACATTCTATACAACACGCTGGACAAGAACATGTTCAGCAAGATAAATACTTGCGCTACGGCTAAGGACACCTGGGAAAAGCTCACGCAAATCTATGAAGGCAACGATGAGACTAAAGAGAACAATCTGACGGTTGCCCAACAGAAATATGAGTCTATGAAGATGAAATAAGGAGAGAAAATGACGGAGTTTGATGAGAGATTCAGCTCTGTTGTGATTGTGGGTCTTGTAAAGAATATAGCAACAGAGAATTGGATCTTAAAGTGATGAGAGCACTGCCAAGGGAGTGGGATGTGAAGACGATGGCGATGAGAGAATAGAAATATTTTAATAAATTGGAACTCCATGATCTATTCGCAAATCTGAAAGCTTATGAGTTCGAGCTGGAGACCAGATCATAGGCTGGACCATCGACCTCTCAACCCACAAAAGCTCTTCCTGCTATGACTTCAGAACAGTGCTCACCTAGCAAGTCAGCAGAGCAGATCGGCAATGACGCAATGTTCCTCTTTGTAAAGAAGTTTGGGAAATTCATGAGAAGAACTCATAACCCTTCTTTAAATTATAATAATACTAATAAATCTGAAAAGATTTTCATTGATTTAAATTGTTATAACTGTGGCAGACCAGGGCATTTCACAGCTGATTGCAAGAAACCCAAGAAATATGATAGATCAAAGATAGATAAAAAGCGGTCCACAGAAAGAAGGAATAACAGATTTGAGAAGAGGCCCAACAAGAAGAATGATCATAAGGTGCTTGTTGCTGAGGAGAGAAACAACAAATGGGTGGACTCAGATTCTGAGACAACATCAAGCAGCTCATCAAGTGAGAGTGAGCAAGAAGAAGTCCACTGCTTGATGGCCAACCAGACAACTGATGATATTTGACTTCTCTAATAGTGAATTTACACGAGAGGACCTCATCACTACATTTAATGAAATGGTCCATGAGTACCGAAAGCTGTCTCAGAAATTCGAGGAGATTAAAACTGAGAACAAAGGTTTGAAAAATAGTTCAGTGGAACCAATCACCTCTCAACATGGAGAAACTAACAGTTTACAAACTGAGTGAGTAAGCTGAAAATCGAGAATGATTCCTTGAGAATAAAGTCCTGTGAGCTCTCATCTGAAAATGAGAGATTAAATGATGGTTCCTGGAAATAGGATCAAAAGATCAGCAGCCGCGCATTTAAAATAGTTTAGAAATTTTCGCGCTGCTGATACAAACTGGAGCTGCAATAGCTCGTTGTTCTTGAACATATAAAATACAAAGAGCACCGGAGACAGATCTGGTATGATTTAAAAATCATGCGGAAAGTACCAGAACTGAATCCTATATTTTAAAACAACTCAAACAGATTTATGTACAACATAAATCTGTTCAAGACTTGTGTGCTTGTGTGTTCACTGTGTATGCAATGCGATGCTAGAAAGCTAAGTGCTGATTTAAATGCGTGCTGGTATGCGATGTGTGCTGAACTGTAAACGTGCAATGCTAAAGTAAATGCTTGCTGAATGAATAAATAACACGATACAGTACACAGCATATTTGTTTCTGGAAGTTCGGACCTCAATGTCCTACATCTCCCCTTCTTCCACCTCGGAAGGATCCACTACTAGAAGATTTGATCTTACAACTTGTGTACAGACCCAATCCCACAACCAGCAGCTGTGAGAACTCATAGACTTCTACCAGCCCTCGGCTGTTCACTTGGAACTTGTTTTACGTCTCTGTTCAAAGACTACATACACTGAGTTTTACGACATCGTGCTTGGACGGGAACCTGTTGTGAAACGATTTCGAGATTCATTCACAAATAGATGTGGGAAACAGTGCACTTTACAGAGGAGCGTTGCACTGAAATGGAAAGAAGACAAATTAGCAAGTTGAAGCACTGAACAGATTTGGAATCTATCCAACGGGAAGAAATTCTACAAAGGCTATATATTCAAGAAGCGCCATTGTCAATGGCTGAGATTTAGTCGTGCATATTGCCTCAATTCAAGGGAACAAGTTTTGTACTATTCTGGGAAACAGTACACTTTACAGAGGAGCGTTGCACTGAAATGGAAAGAAGACAAATTAGCCAGTTGAAGCACTGAACAGATTTGGAATCTATCCAACGGGAAGAAATTCTACAAAGGCTATATATTCAAGAAGCGCCATTGAAGAAGCGTTCGGTTGGAGAGACGTTGGTGCAACTACAATACTGTGGCAGAAATACATTGAATATACAGTGCACCAACAGAGGGAAAAATGAAAAGATAGATGAGGCAATTGACCGCCATTAGAGAGAAGCTTTCACGAGATTCGATTGCTGAGTCTAGATTAGCTTGTTAGAGCATTTCCCTATTGTGTGAGAAAAACAGAGAGTTGAGCGTTTCATTGTATCAATCTCACACACCGAGATTCATTCACACTTTGTTAGTGAATGGATCTCGAAATCTTGTATCAGTTCCCGTCCAAGCACGAAGACGTAAAACTCATGTGTATGTAGTCAGTCACACAGTTGCAACTGTTGTGCATTTGTGGAGTCTAGGAGTTCTCACAGCTGCTGGTTGTGGGATTGGGTCTGTACACGAAGTTGTAAGATCAAATCTTCTAGTGGAGCCTTCCGAGGTGGAAGAAGGGGAGATGTAGGATGTTGATATCCGAACTTCCAGAAACAAATATGCTGTGTTTTGTATCGTGTTCTGTTATTATTTCAGCAAGCATTATGGGCAAGCACTGAGATAGTTATCCGATCACCCAAGTATGGGAATAGGACCCCAAGCCCTTCTAAATAAATTCCAACCTTTTAGCATTGCACGTTTACAGTTCAGCACACATCGCATACCAGCACGCACTTAATTCAGCACTTAGCATCTTAGCATCGCATAACATTGCATACAACAGCACACAAGCACACAAGTCTCGAACAGATTTATGTTGCACGTAAATCTGTTTGAGTTGTTTTAAAATATAGGATTCAGTTCTGGTATTTTCCGCATGATTTTTAAATCATACCAGATCTGTCTCCGGTGCTCTTCTGAGTAGTTTTTATTTGTTCAAGAACAACGAGCTATTGCAGCTCCAGTTTGTATCAGCAGCGCGAAAATTTCTAAAATATGTGCGGCTGCTGATCTTTTGATCCTATTTCCAGGGACCATCAAGTGGTATCAGAGCAGGTTGTTCTTGAACGAGCACTGATTTTAAAACACATGTGCTATGTTTTTATTGTTTTAATCTGATTTGAGAAGCTCATTTTATGAAGGCCAGATTTGTTTTTATAAAGAAACCGGTTTTTCGCTTGATGAACTGTCGGGATGCGCGAGTCTCGGGCAGATGCCAAGCTTCTATTTTTGTTGTGCTATAAGATCACTTGGAGCGAGGCTCAGTGACAAGCACATGGGGCGAGATAGAAGAAGGAAAAATCTGAGCTGTTCTCTGTACTGGTTCTTCATACATTTGAGCAACTCAGTAGAACTTGTTCATTTGAAATATTTTATGCTCTGATGAGTTTTAAAATTGTTCAGTTTTTCGGATTTCCAGCTGATGCAAAATTTCTGTTTTTAAATGATTTGAGCTCATGTTATAAAAGACAGGGAGAGTGGCGTCACTATCTTTTATAATTTTGAGAAATGCATCAGTTTCGTTTTTGAAAATCATATAATGTTGCATACGGTGCTTCCCAAAGCAGTTTTGTTTTT
>KV012912.1:222753-238183 GCA_001598015.1 Dorcoceras hygrometricum
TCAATGGCTGAGATTTAGTCGTGCATATTGCCTCAATTCAAGGGAACAAGTTTTGTACTATTCTGGGAAACAGTACACTTTACAGAGGAGCGTTGCACTGAAATGGAAAGAAGACAAATTAGCCAGTTGAAGCACTGAACAGATTTGGAATCTATCCAACGGGAAGAAATTCTACCAAGGCTATATATTCAAGAAGCGCCATTGAAGAAGCGTTCGGTTGGAGAGACGTTGGTGCAACTACAATACTGTGGCAGAAATACATTGAATATACAGTGCACCAACAGAGGGAAAAATGAAAAGATAGACGAGGCAATTGACCGCCATTAGAGAGGAGCTTTCACGAGAGTCGATTGCTGAGTCTAGATTAGCCTGTTAGAGCATTTCCCTCGTGTGTGAGAAACACAGAGAGTTGAGAGTTTTATTGTATCAATCTCACACACCGAGATTCATTCACACTTTGTTAGTGAATGGATCTCGAAATCTTGTATCAGTTCCCGTCCAAGCACGAAGACGTAAAACTCATGTGTATGTAGTCAGTCACACAGTCGCAACTGTTGTGCATTTGTGGAGTCTAGGAGTTCTCACAGCTGCTGGTTGTGGGATTGGGTCTGTACACGAAGTTGTAAGATCAAATCTTCTAGTGGAGCCTTCCGAGGTGGAAGAAGGGGAGATGTAGGATGTTGATATCCGAACTTCCAGAAACAAATATGTTGTGTTTTGTATCGTGTTCTGTTATTCATTCAGCAAGCATTTACTTTAGCATTGCACGTTTACAGTTCAGCACACATCGCATACCAGCACGCATTTAAATCAGAACTTAGCTTTCTAGCATCGCATTGCATACACAGTGAACACACAAGCACACAAGTCTTGAACAGATTTATGTTGTACATAAATCTGTTTGAGTTGTTTTAAAATATAGGATTTAGTTCTAGTACTTTCCGCATGATTTTTAAATCATACCAGATCTGTCTCCGGTGCTCTTTGTATTTTATATGTTCAAGAACAACGAGCTATTGCAGCTCCAGTTTGTATCAGCAGTGTGAAAATTTCTAAACTATTTTAAATGCGCGGCTGCTGATCTTTTGATCCTATTTCCAGGGACCATCACATAGATTCATCAACAGTACTTATAATCGCTACTGCTAACAGATTCGTCAATAGTAACTTGCATCTTCTTCTTCGATCTTATTCTCTAGCGCGCTTCTCAAATCCTATACCAGTTGGTTCACTTCGCTCTTTAGCGCTTGCAGCTGGTTGTCATCGTTCCAGCTGGTTTCTTCATCATGCTCCAGCTGGTTCAACTTGGCCCTCGCCTTTTACGAACAAATGATTCAACTCTGGACGTCTCCATCGCTAATTCAACTGCCGATTCTATGAACACCAAACCAACTGCTGAATCTTAATATTGAACCAACTGCTGGACAGATACAGCTGCTTCTATTCTTTGCGCAATAAGCTTCTTCCTGCTGAATCTTCTTCGTTCCTAAATCGTGTGCACTTAAGTAGAATTGTTAGAATCACAATAATAGGTTTTGTGTAATTCAAAACTTAATTAGGATATGTCAAAACAAATCCATCAATCTCTCCCTTTTTGATTTACACAAATCCTCAAATGAACAATGCATGTTCTAACAATTCTCTCCCTTTTTGTGGGAATCAAAAAGAGAATGAATCTGCTGGTCTTCCCTTATTTAAAACAAAAGCTCTCCCTACACTGTTACAAAACAAACAATGTAACAGCAGGAGTTTTAACTTTGAAAAACAAAAACAGCTTTGGGAAGCACCGTATGCAAGAACTATATGATTTTGAAAATAAAACCGATGCATAACTCAAATTAGTTAAAGACAGAAACGCCACTCTCCCTGTCTTTTACAACATGAGCTCAAATAATTTCAAAATCAAAATTTTGCATCAGCTGGAATCCGCAAAACAGAACATTTAAAACTCAAATTAGATCATACAAATATTTCAAATAACACGTGCTACTGGGTTGCTTAAATCTATGAAGGACCAGTACGAAGAACAGCTCAGATTTTTCCTTCTTCTATCTCGCCCCATGTGCTTGTCACTGAGCCTCGCTCCAAGTGATCTTACAGCACAACGAAAATAGAAGCTTGGCATCTGCCCGAGACTCGCGCATCCCGACAGTTCATAAAGCAAAAAACTGGTTCTATATAAAAACAGATCTGGCCTTCACAAAAGAAGTTTCTCAAAACATTTAAAACATTAAAAACATAGCACATGTGTTTTAAAATTAGTGCTCGTTCATGAACAACCTGCTCTGATACCACTTGATGGTCCCTGGAAATAGGATCAAAAGATCAGCAGCCGCGCATTTAAAATAGTTTAGAAATTTTCGCGCTGCTGATACAAACTGGAGCTGCAATAGCTCGTTGTTCTTGAACATATAAAATACAAAGAGCACCGGAGACAGATCTGGTATGATTTAAAAATCATGCGGAAAGTACCAGAACTGAATCCTATATTTTAAAACAACTCAAACAGATTTATGTACAACATAAATCTGTTCAAGACTTGTGTGCTTGTGTGTTCACTGTGTATGCAATGCGATGCTAGAAAGCTAAGTGCTGATTTAAATGAGTGCTGGTATGCGATGTGTGCTGAACTGTAAACGTGCAATGCTAAAGTAAATGCTTGCTGAATGAATAAAGAACACGATACAGTACACATCATATTTGTTTCTGGAAGTTCGGACCTCAATGTCCTACATCTCCCCTTCTTCCACCTCGGAAGGATCCACTACTAGAAGATTTTATCTTACAACTTGTGTACAGACCCAATCCCACAACCAGCAGCTGTGAGAACTCCTAGACTCCACACAATAAGCTCCTCTCAAGAATGATTGTCGACTGCTTCATCTTCTTTTCTTTTTCCCTCTGTTGGTGCACTGTATATTCAATGTATTTCTGCAACTGTGCTGTAGTCGCACCAACGTCTCACCAACACTTCTTCAACGGCGCTCCTCGAATATATAGCCTCTGTTTGAAATATGGCCGTTAGATAGATTCCAAATCTGTTCAGTGCTTCAACTGGCTAATTTGTCTTCTTTCCATTTCAGTGCAACGCTCCTCTGTAAATTGTACTATTTCCCAGAATAGTACAAATCTTGTTCCCTTGAATTGAGGCAATTTGCACGACTAAATCTCAGCCATTGATCCTTTCCATCTTGAGCGTTGATTGCTTGCAACGGCTGAATATTTTTCACAGATTGTTCAACAGCTGTTCGCTCAGCTGTTGTTTATTCTTTGTCACAACACTTCGCGCAACAGCTGTTTCTTTGTCGACTGGAAACTTTGCGCTACTGCTGAAGCTTCAAATACTGCGACTGGGATCTTGCGTCTGTTACTTCATCTTGCGACTGGATGCACAAAGCTTGCGACTGGATGTATAGCAACAGCTGATTCAAATAAGCTCTCGACTGGATGCTGCTGTTGCTTGCGACTGCTGAAATTATCAACGCAAAGTCTTCCTGCTGAAACTTTAGCGCAAGAGCAAAACGTTGTCGTATCAACTTATGTAAACGACATCGTTTTGCTATCGTTATCTTCAAATAGCATCTGCTGATGAACAATAGCTTGTGACTGAATTAGCTCCTCTACGACGTCGCTTCCTCTTGCGTCTGGATGTACAAGCTACCTGCTGATTCTTGCGACTGCTCACTTAAATCATCTGCTGAATCTTATTGCGAATGCAAAACGCTGTCGTTTCAACTTATTCATGCGACATCGTTTTGCAATCGTCAACTCCAAATACCAACTGCTGGTTGGAGCTCTCTGCTGATTCTATTTCACTGTAGCTTCCTGCTGAATGATGACGTCACTACTGATGTCATCTACACTGAGCTCTCCAGCTGATTTCTTCATCGTTCCAGCCCCAGCTTGCGATTCTTCTTTGCTTCTTGAATAGCGACTGTTGATAGATTCATCAACAGTACTTATAATCGCTACTGCTAGCAGATTCGTCAACAGTACTTATAATTGGAATCTTCTTCTTCGATTTATCTCTTCAGCAGACTTCTCAATACATGTACCAGCTGGTTCACTTCGCTCTTTAACGCTTGCAGCTGGTTGTCATCGTTTCAGCTGGTTCATCATGCTCCAGCTGATTCAACTTGGCCTCCGCCTGATTACGAACAGCTGATTCAACTTTGGACGTCTCCATTGCTAATTCAACTGCCGATTCTTATGAACACCAAACCAACTGCTGATTGAACCAACGGCTGGACAAATATAGCTGCTGCTGATCGTCTTCTTCGTTCCTAAACCTGCTGATATTCTTCTTCATTCCTAAAAATCTGTACACTTAAGTAGAATTGTTAGAATCACAATAATAGGTTTTGTGTAATTCAAAACTTAATTAGGATCTGTCAAAAACAGATCCAACATTAAATCATGTGATGAGCTCCTGGACTAAGTCTTACGGTTTCCTTAAGAAAGCTGCATGAAACTCAAAAGCCATTAGATGACAAATTTGGCTTAGGAATCAGCTTTGGTGAAAGCAGCTCTGAGGAAACAAGTACTCAGTCAAATCTGGCTAATGATAAGTTCAAGAAAATGAATTTTGTCAAAACTAGTGTGTCACATGATGTTTGTGAGTCGGTTACGTACGATGATCAGTTCACTGGACAACTGAACCATAAGGTCAAAAATGGTATTGGTTATGTTAAACCTAAGAACTATAAGCCCAGCTGGCTAACGAACAGACTTGAGAAGGATTAGGCGAAATCTGTACCTAATTGGTCTGTTCCAAACAAGCAAAGCCGTGGTTCAATGAAGGCCAAATCTGTATGGATAAAGTTTCAGCCCAAACGTGATATGAATGATCAAAGTACAAAGCCAAAGCTCAACAAATCGCACAAGAATTCAGCACGAACCCTAGTGGATATCCATACTGGGAAAACTGTAAAGGTAATTCAAGTATGGGTCACGAAAGAGGTAATCGAGTCTAGACCCAAGTAAAATTGGGTTCCAAAAGTTTAATTTTGTGATTGCAGGACAACAGGTACACAACTTTGGAGGAATAAAACAAAAGGTATCTGGACAGTGGCTGTGCGAGACACATGACTGGTAACTCCAAGCTGTTATCAGATCTGACTCCACACAAAGGACCAAGAATTGTCGTCGATGACAATTCACACGATAACACTGTGGTTAAGGGTAAGCTTATCCATGGTAATCTATCAATTAATGATGTGATTCTAGTTGAAAATTTATGTTATAATCTTATCAGCATAAGTCAGTTGTGTGACAATGGTTACACAGTTAACTTTCAAAAGCACACATGCACACTTCAGAATCCAGATGGTCTGAAAGTATTAGTATGAAACAGATCGGGGAATACCTACATTGTCAACTAGTCAGAGCAGATGGGATCTGAACATATTTTCCTAACAGCTGACTCTTCCAAGAGCTGGCTGTGGCACCAGAGAATGAATCATCAGAAATTCAAAACACTTGTCAAACTGAGTAAGCTTGAATTGGTTTCTGGTATGCCCAAAATAAATTTTTCTAAAGACAATATTTGTTCTGCGTGTCAGCTGGGAAAACATATTCGTTCTACTTTTAAAAAGAAAAGTGGTATTCGTTCTGCCCGAATCTTGGAGCTTTTACATATGGATCTTTTTTGTCCTATACCCGTATCCAGCTTAGGGGGAACAAAATACACCCTTGTTTTTGTTGATGATTTTACAAAATTTACATGGGTGTTGTTTTAAAATCAAAGGATCAAACTATTGACCAGCTGATAAAGCTTTTAAAACGTTTAAAAAATGACAAATCTTGAACTGTCAACCGGATAAGGAGTGATCGAGGCATTGAGTTTTTAAATAAAAAATTATTCTCTTATCTGGAAGACATTGGAATTAAGCATGAGCTTTTCAGGGTGTTTGGATGCAGATGTTTCATTCATAATAATGGCAAAAATCATCTAACTGCTTTCGATGCTAAATCTGATGCAGGTTTATTTCTTGGATACTCAGCCGTGAGCAAAGCGTATAGAGTGTTTAACAACCGGATCTTGATGGTTGAAGAATAAGCTCACGTGGTATTCGATGAAACCAGCTTTTGTTCCAATTCAGCTGCGAGCTTAAATGATTTGTGCACACGTCTGGAATCAACCAGCTTAGATGAATAAAGTGATGACGTGGCACAGATTCGATATTCAGCTGATATCCAACCAGCACTGGACGCACCACACGATGGCATCCCTACTGAGCAAGCAAATCTGACAGATAACATAGAAGTAATTGATTTGACTATGTTGACCAAGTGCAGGAACATATCTAAACCAGTGTGCCAGCTGCTGGAGTAGATGGAACAACTGTTGCACAAGATGTTGCGCAAGCAGATTCTAAAATTCATCAATTGGTATCTGATTCAAATCTGGAACAACGTTCACATCAATTGGTATCTAGTGATCAAAATGAGAACATACAGCCAAACATCCAAGCTGAACAGGGAGAAAATCCAATCGGATCTCACCTTTGGTGGAATAGAAATCATCCACCCGAGCATATCATAGGTAATATGCATTTTCCTGTTAGCACACGAGGCAGGCTTATGCATGAGTACTTCATTCAGCATTCATTTCTCATATAGAACCAAAGCTGATAAGATAAGCCTTAGCAGACCAAAACTGGATAGATGCTATGCAAGATGAACTTAGCCAATTTAATAGAAACAATGTATGGCAGTTAGTTCCTCGACCTACTAATCATTCAGTGATAGGAACTAAATGAGTCTTTAGGAACAAGCTTACTGAGGATGATGCTGTTATAAGAAACAAGGCTAGGCTAGTGGCTCAAGGTTTTAGACAACTAGAAGGAATAGATTTTGATGAAACCTTCGCTCCAGTAGTTAGATTGGAAGCCATCCGCATGTTTCTTGCATATGCTGCATACAAAGACTTCAAAGTCTTTTAAATGGATTTAAAGAGTTCCTTTCTTAATGGCATCTTGACTGAGGAAGTGTATGTTGCACAACCTCTTGGCTTTATAAATCATACATATCCAGATCACGTTTACAAACTAGATAAAGCTATATACGGGTTGAAACAAGCACCCAGCTTGACTGAGGAAGTGTATGTTGCACAACCTCTTGGCTTTATAAATCATACATATCCAGATCACGTTTACAAACTAGATAAAGCTATATACGGGTTGAAACAAGCACCCAGAGCTTGGTATAAAACACTATCTAAATTTCTCATTGATCATGATTTTTCTATAGGCACTGTCGATAAGACTTTATTTAAATGAAGAATGATCATGTTCTGTTGGTACAAATATATGTCGATGATATTATCTTTGGGTCAACTAACCTCAAATTTTGCCAAAAGTTTTCTAATGCAAGAAAAATTCGGGATGAGCATGATGAGAGACCTGACATTCTTTCTGGGTTTACAAGCTTGAGAATGGGATATTCATCAATCAAGCTAGGTACACGTAAGAACTGCTAAAAAAGTTTGGAATGGAGAATTGTTCAGCAGCAGCAACCCCGATGAGTGCTTCAATAAAATTGGACAAAGATGAAGCTAGAACTGCAATCGAGTTATCTATGTATCGCGATATTATTGGCTCATTGCTTTACTTAACTGCTAGCAGACCAAACATCATGTTTGCTATCTGTATGTGTGCTAGATTCCAAGCTAAGCCCAAACAATCGCATTATATTGCAGTAAAGCGCATATTAAAATATTTGAAAGGAACTTCCAATGTGGGTCTTTGGTATCCCAAAGACTCCAGCTTTCAACTAATCGGTTATAGTGATGCAGATTACACAGGTTGCAGAATTGATAGGCGAAGCACAAGTGGAACATGTCAATTTTTGTGAGATCGTCTGATTTCCTGGTTCAGTAAGAAGAAAACATATTTGCTACGTCCACAGCTGAAGCAAAGTATCTAGAAGCTGGAAGTTGCTGTGCTCAGATATTATGGATTCAACACCAGCTTAAGGATTACGACATTGATGCTTCTGAAGCTCCTATTTTCTGTGACAATTCCAGTGCGATAGCTATCACTCAGAACCCTGTGCTGCATCCGAGAACAAAGCACATAGACATAAGGCATCATTTCATAAGAGATCACGTGATCAAGAAGGACGTCAGGATGGAGTATGTGTCATTGGATCAGCAAGTTGCTGATATTTTCACAAAGCCTCTACCAGACGCTAAGTTTTCGTATTTTTGAAATATTCTTGGTCTCTTAGAACTACCATAATCTATGATTGTACGAAAATTTTGCAGGTTGAACAGCTTTTGTTTACTTCAGATTTGGGTCTTCTGTTAAGGGGGAACGACGGAGAATCTCAGGTTTGGTAAACATCAGTGTTGGGAGAACTTCAGATTTAGGGGGAATAATAGATCTGATAAGTGATGTGTCAACTAAATGCGTGAGACCTGAGACTATTCAGATTTCGTATATACAGTTGATACTTATATGTGATCAAATCTGACAGTACCCCAGCTGATACATTAAAAGATCAACGGTTGTGACGTGTTTTTAACATGTCTCTTCTTTTTACCTTTTTAACCAAAATCTTTTCAAAATATGATCGTGCCATCGGATGATTGACATGTGTGTTGTCATCATGCAAAATGTCACATCCACACTGTTTACGTGTATCATTTTGAATCATCTCTCTTTATACGTTCTTTCGATTACCTCTAACATTTACCTTGCACAAAAATTACTCTCGTGCGTTCTAGTGTTCTTGCTTTTGCAGATTTTCTTCGCATTCTCGACATTTATTTTCTTCGATCAACCATCAGAACTGGCCACTTCATTGATTCAGAGTGCTCTTCAAGTGAATTTCGACTCCGTTCTGAGTTTTCCTGATGAGGGCATGGTTCAAATGTTCAAAGCCCTAGAGTCGATTGGACTCCATGGTTTTCTAGGTTGTCCTTCAGTTCTCTACGAAGATGATTTGGTGGCTTTCTTTGCCCACAACTTTGTGAGGGAAAATGTAGCATTCAGTTGTGTTTAGGGCAAGTTTGTAGAAATCTCTGAAGAGGTATTTGCTGGCAGTTTTGAGCTACCGACTGAAGGTTTGACATCTGTGGATGAAGTGCCAAAATATCCGATTTATGATGCATGGAGTGTATTTTCTGTGTCAGAAGAGCCGATTAAGACTTCTTGTAAGAAGAAGGAAATGAAGATTGAGTTTCACTTGCTGAATGATATACTGGAGAAATTTGTTACTGTCAAGGCCGGATCCTTTGACGTACTCATTCACGAACGATTTCTACTGATGACAGCCATTCACTGTGGCCTCAAGATAAACTGGAGCAATATTTTGTTGAATATTCTTAAGGATATGGTTACTCCATCATCTAAGAAAGCCAAGGGTTTTGCAGCTCAAATCTGCGTTTTGCTGCAGGGTGCTCCACATCTGACTCTGGGCGAGGCGAAGACCTTCCCACCTCTGAAGATCTTACGATCAAGACTGTTGGCACTTACATTGCCAAAAAAAAATCTATAATTGCTGAAGAGGTGACGGAAGAACCGCCAGTATGAGAAAGTTGTTAAGAAGGCAGCAGCAAAAAGGATACCAGCTCCTGCTACTGAGCCTGTTGCGAAGAGGAAGCGCAAAACTGTGGGGAAAGCTACTCCCATAGAAAAGAATCTGGCGATTGTACCAGTGGTACAAAATCCTGAACCAATTTCTGTTATTCCAGCTGTGAGCCCTACCGTCTAGAGGAGACAAGCATCGAAAAGAAAATTGATCTTGCAAAAGTCTGATGATGAGAAATCGGATGAGGAAGTGACAGCAGTGGTGGTGACAGAGAAGACAACAGATAAGGAGGTATCAGTTGAAAAAGAGACAACTGAGGAGATTGGTGTGACTGTTGGAATGGAGACTGTTGAGAAGGATAGCAGGATAGATGTTTAAGCTATCACTAATTATGATGTTGTCATAAGTTTCAAGGTGTTATCCAATGAAGAAGGACCTCTAGTTGAGAAGGATAAGGAAGAGGAGAAGAAGGAGAAGGAAACAGAGAATGAGACTACTGGTAAAAGGAATAGAGTTGAGAAGATTATTGACTCTGAAGACACAGAGCCCCTGAGCACGGTTCTGGAGCTTACCGAGACATCCATGTCTGATAAGGAGTCTATGTCAATTGATGATCTTTTGCATCAGATTCCT
This sequence comes from Dorcoceras hygrometricum, assembly GCA_001598015.1. NCBI lineage: Eukaryota > Viridiplantae > Streptophyta > Magnoliopsida > Lamiales > Gesneriaceae > Dorcoceras > Dorcoceras hygrometricum. Next base: position 232,921 of record KV012912.1, read on the forward strand.
GAAGACATGACGCTTCCATCTATTACGGCTGAAGGCCAACGAATATTAGATTTGGTCACGGGATTGAGATTGAGGAAGTAAACTGGTACAAGGCCAGCCTTCCGAAGATCAACACGACTGACAAGGGGAAGGAGCCCCTTGTAGAAGAAATAAAAGGGAATCCAGCTAAGGAGATGTTTACTTTTATTTGTGCTGATATTGACTTTCTTGTACAGATTCGGGAGGCAGTGGAAGAAGAGATTTCTTCATTATTTTATTCGTTCAGTCTTCACAGCTTGTCAATTTTGCAATCAGTTTCAGATCTTGCCAAGAAGGAAGAGAAGGTTCTTCAATAGGCAGAAACAGATGCTCTGAAGACATCCGTTCAGAGGCATTTGTACATAAGAGCTAAGTACAGAGAGATGCTACTAAGAAAATTTTTGGAAGCGAGCAATTTTGAATCTGGCACGCCCACGTCCGCTATAGATCTCAAGTTTTGGACTTGATTTCAGAAGCTCATAGTAGATCACTTATAAATCTGCTGAGCAACTGAAGCAAAACAGATTGGAGTGGACACGGTCGTTTAGCTCAAATCTGTTCGAAAGAGATGATGTAAAGAGTGAAGGGATTCATTACTGATTTTATCCTAGCGTCAAGTCAGGTAAACTGTACAAGCTATTTCTCGCAAGAAGAAGCAGATGCCGCAGAGGCCTTTTGTGGATGAGTTTTCCCCAATTTGCATATTCTTTGAGCCAGTCCAAGATCTGGATTCTAGAAAGCTTTACTCCGGTATTGTACAGAGCAATTGGGCAGAGATATGTGTAGATATTGTTCAGTTTTCATCGTTTGGACATCTTCTGCCCGTTGGTACATATAATTTGTGCAGAGATATAGTTGAAGCAGGTCCAGTAGTGGATATAAACCGTCTAGAAGTTGAAGGTTTTTATGACTTCTTTGTAAAACCCTTAGTTCAGTATATTTATTTCAGTTCTAGTTTAGAGAGTTCAGTGTCCATCAGACCAAGATCTCCAGATGCGATTCCATCCAGTTCTTCTTCTAGTTCTTCTCGTATGCATTTTACAGAAGATATTCCTCTGACTTCTGTGCCAACTGTTGTTGTTCCTTCCGCCGACTACACAGAGTCTTTTGCACGGCTCCGAGCTTCTGTTGATAAGATTCTATTCGAGCAGATTCAGACACATGATGATGTAGATGAGCTCAAGACTGCGCTTTCATCAAAGATTACAGGCCTTGAGATGCGGTTTGCACAAGTTTCTTCCCAACATGACATGCTTCTTAGAGCTCAAATCCATGACGTCCAAAAGGAAGTGCAGACTCGGAAGGCTGCTCTATCTCAAGATCTGGATGACTTCCAAAAGGAAACACAGGAGGGACTCAATAATCTTCATTCTCAACTGTCTGAAGTCATTGCCTACATTAATAGGGGCGTGATGACAAAAAGGAGGAAATAGAGAGTAGTAGAGGTCCATCGCCTGATGATCGAAGCAGACCTGGTAGTGGAAGCAGCAGACTTGGTGAAGGTGGCAGTAGAAGTGAACCACCTAACAGAGGTGGAGGATCAAATAGAGGTGGAGGATCACTCAAAGGAAGAGGAAGTAGGAGTTCGGGGTGGAACCGATGGTTTTCTAGAGGATATTTTCTTATTTCAGTTCTTGTACAAAACTATTATACTTAGCTGTTTTTGATTGATTATTTATAGCAACGACTTCGAGTCTTTTGTATTTTTTTATGTCGTAGGCTGCTATGTTTTGTCATCACGAAAAAAATGAAAATTGTTAAGAGAAAATTTATAAGTTTTGGTGATAACGAAAACAAGATAAGAACTGAATTTAAGACTCAGATCTGGACCCTTTAGTAATCGTATTAAAAGGGAAGAAGTATATTCAGATCCGAGAGATTGGGAAGAGAGTATATGAACGGGAAGAGAGTCTATCAGATCAGAAAAGAGCAACTCAGATCCGAGGGTATCAGATTCAGTACAGAGGCTTAGTTATCAGTTCTAATCAGTTACAGAGACTCAGATTTGGACAGAATCTACTCAGAGTATTGCAGAGATATATATCAGATTTCAGATCAGAAGATATCGTTAGAGAGTAAAGGGGAAAGAAATGTAATGAGAAAGATCGTGAAGTTGATTTATTCGAATCAGTCTGGATCATATTTGAGTTCAAAATCGAACATATTTCAGATTTCAGCTTCAGATCTTATAAGATATTTATTCCAGATGATTCAACGATTAAGATTAAATCAGATAAAGCCTGTTAGACAATATGGATTGAAGAGAGACAAGATCAGAGCTATTTGGAGTATTTTCTGCAGTTGGTGAATACGATGTTTACCCCCTTTGGTATAAAAGCAACACAGCTACTGAAAACAGTAGAAAAACCTCTACTCAGTCATTAATTGAGTCAATTAATGCACGATACGGTGAAGATATTCAAATGAGGCTTGTGTCTATGGGCTCATTAAATGACAGTTGAAGATGGATGTTATAAATAGCTCAAGAGATTCAAGGGGAGAAGTTCTGGTCTCTCTGTCGATTCACAATCTCCGTTTATTTGATTCTTTGGAAAAAATTCTTCAAGTCATAATCTATTCAATATCCCAGCTCTCACTATCTCGAAGAACAGTAGTTCAGTTCTTAAACAGAAATAATCTTTGAGATTCTTTCTAGTTCAACTTAGCCAAAAATTCATATTATTCAAAGAACTAGAAGTTGTTACAAACTCTGTGTGTTGTATCCGTTGTATTATTCAAACAGAGTCTATAAAGAACGTGCTACGTGAAGCAGTTCTAAGAAGTCATTTGTTATATTTAGCAGTGAAATCTGCGTTGTTTTGTGGTGCTAGGAGTTCACGTTAAGTGAGGCTTACGTGACTGGGTGTTTACAGAAGCTGTATTCATCAATCTTCTAGTGTGACCTTCTTGAGAAGGAAGAAGGGGAGACGTAGGATTTGAGATCCAAACTTGCAAAAACAAATTCTTGACCCTTACTCTATTTACATTATCTGCATCGTTATTTTTACTTTTCACTGTTTAAAAGGTTTATTTCCGCACATTTATTATTAACCGATAAAAAAGATATGGACTGAGAGCCTCAAATCTGGTCACTCAGATTTGAGTTAAGCATAGGCTTGTAAAATCATTTTCAAGGATTTGAAAAATAAAAATCCAAGGAGTTCATTCAACCCCCCTTTCTGAACTCCTATGCCTATTTTCGATCCTAATTGATCCTGATGTAATATCTCTTGTTTTTCTCACCATTTAAGACATAATATTCTGTTTAATCAATGATTGCATGAATTGTATGTGAATTTTTGAATTGATCTATGTTTATTGTTTGAGATCCATGCATATATCATGATTTTTAACACGTATTTGATCCATCTCTGATGTGCTTCGGTCATGGATGGTTCTTGAGGCTTGGGTTCTGTCCAAGGATGGTAACAGTATTTAGTACATTGATGTAGGGTCATGTGGGTCCAAACGGGTAGGGATTTGGTCAATGAATGAATTAGTACGGGTTTTATGATGAGCACATGTCCTGGCTTGTCGTCTGTGCGCGATAGTAGAGTTTTTGCGGTTGAGTAAGTCTCTCTATATAGTCTATGTGAGGAATCAGATTTCAAGATTTGTGATTAATCAGATTTTGGAGTAGGATTAGTCACGAGAATTAAAGATTTTTGATTTCGGGAATTTCGGATTTTTGGTGAAATCTGATTTGAGAAATTCAGATCTCACATAGAGAATTTCAGATTCCTAGTCGCAGAATTATCGGGTGAGATCTGGTCGTGATTTGGAGTTGATTTGGTTAAGTTAAGACCGAAATCTGTTTTCCTTGGCGTTGCGTGAAGTGATGAAACGCTGTGTTTTAGTGAGATCTGGATAGTTGAGCGTGCAACGCTTTTGTTTCGCATTTCCAGATGTCAACGTTGGTCAACGGAACTGTAGCAGGTGATCGCTGGATTGAGAGAGCTGGTTTCGTTGTATTGAACACGGGTGATTGTTCGCGTGTAGAGATCTGCTGACGTAAGCAGATTTCACGTGCTAGTCAACATGTAGAGTTGACATCTGGTATAGCGCGCATAGTTTAGGAATCTTTTTTGAGCGCTAGCGTTGTAATTTGAGGAGAGATCTGTTTCACTGTGCGACGTCGTTTGGATTAGTGGCTACGTCGTCGTTTTAGCATTCTGCGTTGCTAAGGCGTAGAGATCTGTGTTAGTGTTAGCGCTGAGATCTGTTTTGAGCTAAGCGTCGTCGTTTTGGTTTTCCAGCACTTAGCACGTTTTTTATTGTGCGAGCGCGAGAGATCTGGTTTGTGTTAACGTTGGAGAGAACAGATGTCACCAATACGCTGTCGTTTTGATCTTAGCGTGAGCGTTTTGAATTAACGTTGTGAAGTCTGTTTGATTATGAGCGCTGGATTGCGAAATCTGATTGGCGCTATTTTGCGTTGCAGAGATATGTTTTTGTCGGTGTTTGATTTAGGCAGTAGCCATTGAATTGAGGAATAAATAGAAGTGTCGAATTACACTTAGAATATTTCTCAACCCTTCATTTCTTATCTTCTCTGTTGAAACTCTCGACTTGCTATTGTTCACCGTAGCTTTCCATCGCCGATTCTCGTCGCTTCCAACCTCTGTTTTTGATAATCTTGGTGGCGTTGAACTCCCCTAGCTTAGCCCTTTCGATTGATACCCATTTTAGACCTTGAATTAACGTTGAATCTGGAAGCTTGGAGTTGCTAGCGTTCGAAGCTTTTGGAGAAATCTGTGCCGTGCATTTTCTCCTGCGGGTTTAAGCTTTTGGGTGAGCATTCCTTGTTGTTTTGAACCTTACTCTTGTTGTTAGTACCTGCGTAGATGTTTAGATTTTGAGATCAGATCTGACCGTAGGTTTTTAAGGGTTGATGTTTAGATTTGAGCTAAGATATTAGCTACCTTGCAAAGATTTCAGTTCCAGGAAGCCTGCTGCCGTGAATGTTTGAACCAGGTGAAAGCTGGTTGCGTCGGCCGTGAGTTCTGCCGTGCTTTGAGTAATCTGTGAGGTAGAAATTGTGGGATTGAGGTACGAATTGAGCAGCCCTTAGCAGCTTTAGGCGTGAACATGCTATGATTGATGTTGTGAGACTTGTTGCTGTGTCTTACGTGAAACTGACATGTTGATTTGATTGATATTTGTTCTGTTTTACGTATTGTGCATTGTATGCATTGAGCATTGATATTGATTGGCATACATGCATACATATTGAGCCTTGACAGAT
>KV012912.1:238423-267066 GCA_001598015.1 Dorcoceras hygrometricum
TGCCTTGATGTTATATCTGTTGTTAGCCTTACCTCTAGACTTGTGTAGATGCCGCCGAGGAGAGGTAGATCTAGACGTTCCACTGAGGGGTCTAGGGCTCCAGACAGTGACGAGGATGTTCATCGGGTGGATGATGTGACTCGACGGATAGGTGAGATGGAACTAGTTTTAGCTCGATTTCAGCGTACGAACCCTCCAACGTTCGCTGCTACTGAGGGTGGTGCGAAAGCTGAGGCTTGGCTAGTCCAGATGGAGGAGTTATTCGATACCTTGGAGTACGCTCCGAAAAAGAGGTTGAAGTTGGCAGTGCTGCAGTTGCGGGATGACGCGCAGCGCTGGTGGAGAGGTACCTCTAGGATGCTTTGTGATAGTGGGGCAGTGATCATCTGGGAGAGCTTCTGTGAGGCGTTCCGTCAGCAATATACCCTGGAGTCCTAATTCGCCAGCCGAGAGCGAGAGTTCGACAACCTCAAGCAGGGTAACATGCGAGTGGTCGAGTATGCGAGGCAGTTTTCTGCGCTTTTGGTGTACATGCCGCATGTAGCAAACCAAGAGCGGACGAAGAGGAACAAATTCTTGAAGGGCTTGAGACCTGATCTTTACCGGATGGTGTTGTCTGGGTCCCCGGCGACCTTTATGGAAGCTGTGAACAATGCGGTTGATATTGAGGATAGTTTGATGGATCCTGAGGCTCCGGTGCAGCAGACGACTGGAAGTGCTTCTCAGCCAGCGCAGGCGGTGTCGCAGTCGTATCAGTGTCCTCAGGGGTCACAACAATCGAGTCTCCAGCAGTTCCGACCTCGAGGGAAGCAATTCAAGAATAAGGGCCACTCAAGTTCCTCTGGTTCCGTGAGTTCTGGTTCTGGCAGCGGTTCATGCAGTGGTTATGGCGGATGATTTTGTGGACAGTGCGGAGGGAGACATGAGACTTCGCAGTGTCGTGGAGTTAGAGGACTTTGCCATCTTTGTGGTACAGTTCTTGGGACTTCAACAAGATCGTTTGCATGCTATGACACTAGAACAGGCTAGTGATAAACCCACACGAGTTAATGTAGGCACATGCTTTATTTTTTATTATCCCGAACGAGTTTCATTTGACAGAAGAGCATCGCATTTTTTTCTAGCTGATCTTTTTATTTGTGAGTATGTGATTGATGTTACGCAGTTGTATGATGTAGTGTCTGTGTCTAATCCGGCCAGTGTATGTTTGTTTTCTCGAGATATAGTTCTGAATCGTGTGATTAATGTTTGAAAAAAATAATTTGATGACAAATATGATTAAGCTGGAGATGATGGATTTTGACTGCATCTTGGTAATGGATGTCTTGGAAATTTATAGGGCTATAGTTGAATGTTTCCACGGTGTGATAAGGTTTAGACCTCAGTTTGATGAGAAGTGGGATTTCTATGGTGATGATTTTCGATCTAAGATCCACTGGTCTTAGCCATGGATATGTTTGAATTTTTTTCATTTGAGAACTCTGTTCATGTTATATGCTTTAGATGTGACACCCGAACCTAGATAGGAAGTTTGTGATTTTCCCTTTATCAAAGATTTACCTGATGCATTTCCTAATGAGATTCCAGATTTCTCTTTGAGAAGGGAAATCAATTTTAGTATTGAGTTAATGCAAAGGACTATTTTGATATCGAAAGCACCACCAAGAATGGCCACATCAGAGTTGAGAGAACTCAAGGATCAATTGCGAGATCTTTTGGATAAGGGTTTTGTTAGACTGAGTAAGCCACCTTGGGGAGCTCCAATTTTGTTCGTCAAGAAGTAAGACGGGAAGATGATGATGTGTATCGATTTCAGACAGTTGAATAAAGCAACAGTGAAAACAAGTATCCTTTGCCGAGGATTGATGACTTGTTCGATCAGTTGTAGGGATCGGTAGTGTATTCGAAGATTGATTTGTGCTCTGGTTATCACCAATTGCGGATTAGAGACGCTGACGTGGCGAAGACAGCTTTCCGGACTAGATATGGGCATTATGAGTTTCTTGTCATGCCGTTTGGGTTGACGAATGCCTCAGCTGTGTTCATGGATTTGATGAACCGCGTCTTCAGCGAGTATATTGATCGGTTCGTGATCGTCTTCATTGATGACATCCTGGTCTATTCGAGGAGTTTGAGAGATCATAATGAGAATCTTAGACTGGTGTTGCAGAGATTGAGAGACTCGCAGCTCTATGCCAAGTTCAGCAAGTGTGAATTTTGGCTGGACAGAATTATCTTTTTCGGTCATGTGATTTCAGCACAAGGAATTTCGGTAGATCCGAGCAAGGTCGAAGCAGTTCTTAACTGGGAGAGACCTCGGAATGTTTCTGAGATCCGTAGTTTCTTGGGTTAGGCTGGCTATTATAGGCGTTTTATTGAGAACTTCTCTTCGATAGCTAAGCCTCTGACTCAGTTGACTCAGAAGGATTAGAGATTTGAGTGCGTTGAAGGAGAAGTTGACTACTGCTCCTGTGTTGGCTCTACCGTCTGGATCCGGAGGATTCGTGGTGTGCTCCGATACTTCTCTCAATGGTTTAGGATGTGTTCTGATGCAGAACGGGTACGTGATTGCCTATGCGTCTCGACAGTTGAAGCCTCACGAGACGAGGTACCCTGTTCACGATTTGGAGTTGGCTTCGATAGTGTTTGCCTTGAATATTTGGCGACATTATCTTTATGGTGAAGAATTTGTGGTGTACACCGACCACAAGAGCCTGAAATATATCTTCACGCAGTCTGATTTGAACATGAGGCAGCGACGCTGGATGGAATTGCTCAAGGAATTTAACTGTGAGATTCAGTATCAGCCTGGGCGGATGAACTCAGTTGCCGACGCATTGAGTAGGAAGACCCAGCCTGCGATGCTTTTGTTTATGAGTGTCTCGAAAGTCTATGAGCAATCATTATTTCATGGTTTCTACGATGCAGGTTGAGCCACAGCTTTTGCATGACATCAGGGAAGCGCAGAGGACTGATCCCTATATCCATGAGTTGAGGATTAAGGCCCAGAATGGTCAGTCTGATTATTTCTCTGTTTCTTCGGATGGTTTTCTGAGATTTCGAGGAAGACTAGTGGTTCCGAACATGATTGATTTGAAAGAGACCATCATGAATGAAGCGCATTGTAGTCGGTACAGTGTGCATCCGGGTGAGAAGAAGATGTATCATGCCTTGAAGTCTCACTATTGGTGGGCTGGTATGAAGAGCGGCATCTCCGTTTTTGTTGCTCGATGTCTGAATTGCCAGCAGGTCAAGGCTGAGAGGATGAGGCCTGGTGGATTGCTGTAGAGTTTAGAGGTGCCCCAATGGAATTGGGAGCACATCGCCATGGATTTCGTGACTCATCTACCTCGATCGAGCAGGGGATGTGATGCTATTTGGGTTGTGATTGATAGACTTTCGAAGTCAGCCCATTTCATTCCCTATGATGTGAGGTGCTCTATGAAGAAAATGGCGAAGCTGTACATCGACCATGTGGTTAGATTGCATGGAGTTCCGGTTTTGATAGTGTCCGACAGAGATCCAAGGTTCACTTCTCGATTTTGGAAGAGTTTGCAAGCAGCTATGGGTTCGAGATTGGCCATGAGTATGGCCTATCACCCACAGACAGACGGACAGTCTGAGCGGACTATCTAGACCTTAGAAGACATGCTGCGTTCAATTGTGATGGATTTCAGCGGTGGCTGGCAGGATTCGCTATCCTTGGTTGAGTTTTCGTATAACAACAGCTACCAGGTGACTATAGGAATGGCTCCGTTTGAAGCTTTGTATGGTCGAAAGTGCAGATCCCCGATTTGTTGGGAAGAAGTTGGTGAGAGACAGCTTTCTACACCGGAGTTTGTTCAGCACACGAAGCATCAGATTGACTTGATTCGGTGTAGAATGAAATCTGCTCAAGATCGTTTCTCTATCTATGCTAACAGAAGACGCAGACCTTTGGAGTTTGAGGTTGGCGATCGTGTGTTTCTCAAGATTTCTCCTTTCAAGAGTGTTATGCGCTTTAGATTTCAAGGCAAATTGGTTCCCAGATTTTTTGGTCCTTTTGAGATTGTTGAGCGGATTGGACAGTTGGCTTATAGATTGAGGCTGCCCGAGGAATTAGCACCGATGCATGACGTCTTTCATGTGTCTATGTTGAGAAAATATGAGCCAGATCCGTCCCATGTTTTGAGAACCGACGAAGTTGAGCTGGATTCTGCCTTGAGCTATGTCGAGTATCCGGTGCAGATTCTGGATAGGAAGGAGAAGCAGCTGAGAAATAAGATAATTCCGTTGGTGATGGTCCAATGGAGCAAGCATGGCCGAGAAGAAGCAACCTGGGAAGTTGAGGAGAAGATGAGACAAGACTGGCCTCATCTGTTTGAGCACGGATCGTGCGAAATTTTCCAGGTAAATTTCTGGTATTAGCTTCGAATTTGAGTAGCTTTTTGTGTTGATTTGAATGTTTGATTGTTTTTCCCTGGTTTGCCTTTGATTTCGAGGACGAAATCTCTTAAGGTGGGGAGAATGTGAGGAATCAGATTTCAAGATTTGTGATTAATCAGATTTTGGAGTAGGATTTGACACGAGAATTAAAGAGTTTTTTATTTCGGGAATTTCGGATTTTTGGTGAAATCTGATTTGAGAAATTCAGATCTCACGTAGAGCATTTCAGATTCCTAGTCGCAGGAATTATCGGGTGAGATCTGGTCGCGATTTGGAGTTGATTTGGTTAAGTTAAGATAGAAATCTGTTTTCCTTGGCGTTGCGTGAAGTGTCGCGATTATTGAGTGAAACGCTGCGTTTTAGTGAGATCTGGATAGTTAGAGTGAACGCTTTTGTTTCGCATTTCCAGATGTCAACGTTGGTCAATGGAACTGTAGCACGTGATCGCTGGATTGAGAGAGCTAGTTTCGTTGTATTGAACGCGGGTGATTGTTCGCGTGTAGATATCTGCTGACGTAAGCAGATTTCACGTGCTAGTCAACATGTAGAGTTGACATCTGGTATAGCGCGCATAGTTGAGGAATATGTTTTGAGCGCTAGCATTGTAATTTGAGGAGAGATCTGTTTCGCTGTGCGACGTCATTTGGATTAGTGGCTACGTCGTCGTTTTAGCATTCTGCGTTGCTAAGGCGTAGAGATCTGTGTTAGTGTTAGAGCTGAGATCTGCTTTGAGCGAAGCGTCGTCGTTTTGGTTTTCCAGCACTTAGCACGTTTTGTATTGTGCGAGCGCGAGAGATCTGGTTTGTGTTACCGTTGGAGAGACTAGATGTCACCAATACGCTGTCGTTTTGATCTTAGCGCGAGCGTTTTGAATTAACGTTGTGAAGTCTGTTTGATTGTGAGCGCTGGATTGTGAAATCTTTTTGGCGCTATTTTGCGTTGCAGAGATCTGTTTTTGTCGGTGTTTGATTTAGGCAGTAGCCATTGAATTGAGGAATAAATAGAAGTGTCGAATTACACTTAGAATATTTCTCAACCCGTCATTTCTTATCTTCTCTGTTGAAACCCTCGACTTGCTACTGTTCATCGTAGCTTTCCATCGCCGATTTCCGTCGCTTCCAACCTCTGTTTTTGATAATATTAGTGGCGTTTAAATCCCCTACCCATTTTAGACTTTGAATTAACGTTGAATATGGAAGCGTGGAGTTGCTAGCGTTCGAAGCTTTTGGAGAAATCTGTGCCGTGCGTTTTCTCCTGCGGGTTTAAGCTTTTGGGTGAGCATTCCTTGTTGTTTTGAACCTTACTCTTGTTGTTAGTACCTGCGTAGATGTTCAGAATTTGAGATCAAATCTGGCCGTAGGTATTTAAGGGTTGATTCTTAGATTTGAGCTAAGATATTAGCTATCTTGCACAGATTTCAGTTCCAGGAAGCCTGCTGCAGTGAATTTTTGAACCAGGTAAAGCTGGTTGCGTCGGCCGTGAGTTTTGCCGTGCTTTGAGTAATCTGTGAGGTAGAAATTGTGGGATTGAGGTACGAATTGAGCAGCCCTTAGCAGCTTTAGGCGTGAACATGCTATGATTGATGTTTTGAGACTTGCTGCTGTGTCTTACGTGAACTGACATGTTGATTTGATTGATATATGTTCTGTTTTACGTATTGTGCATTGTATGCATTGAGCATTGATATTGATTGGCATACATGCATACATATTGAGCCATGACAGATTGATTTGATGACCTGATTGGGTGCCACGTTGTGACTGGCCGACTGATGATTGGCATACATGCATACATATTGAGCCATGACAGATTGATTTGATGACCTGATTCGGGTGCCACGTTGTGACTGGCCGACTGATGAGTCGTGCCCGAAAAGTCCAACGCTACCATCCGAGTGGTGACTACCGGATTCGAGTGTCTACCACCGAGTTGTGATGGGCTGACGGGCCCCGATGATCACGGACCTATGATTTCCACCGGCTGATTGGATGTGCGTGCTATAGAGGCTTGATTTGATTTGCCAGTTGATGGACTGGTCTAGCAATCCGATTCTTTGTTAGCCCTCTTGCATTCATGACATTGATTTATAGCATGTTGCATGTTTAGCTGTTTTGATAACTCTTCGTACTGAGGCTTGACCTCGTATTTGTTTTCCTGCTTTTGTGTCTTGGGTCTGCGTCACCCATTTGCAGGATCTTCAGGTAGCCAGGCTGGACAGAGTGGAGGTTCAGCTGGTCGATCCCCTTTCCCACGAGTCCCAGTTATATTTATGATATGTACTGAACCGGGGGATGCCCCGTATTTTTGTGTATTGGGGATCTGTATTCTATTTGAATTGCTGTTGTTACCTGATTGTATAAGTTTGAGATAACATATATTTTGATTATCGATATTTTGAATGTATGTTTTTACGTTCATGCCCAAATGATTTCGAAAAATTTTAAGCCCTGATTTTAAGCTTCCGTGTTTATGCATTTATTATGTGTTAATTGTGAGTAATTAGAACGGGGCCTGACAGTCTATGTAGTCAAGGTTGATTGAAGTAGATATATCATTGAGTTAGGGTCACATAGCTCCAAACGGAGAGCAATTTGGTCGAGGAACGAATTAGTTATTATGGCTAGCACGTGTCCTAGTTGCAGTCTGTGCGCAGGCAGTGGGCTTGTGGACGTCGGTTTTGTCACGTCATGAATATTTTTTGAGTTGTTTTTGTTCCAGTGGCTAGTAGCGTGAGTTAGGGTGACGTGGGTCGAAACAGATAGTGATTTGGTTAAGAAATTGATTTTTATTGATCTTTAACGTTTCGTCGCTCGAATTTATCCTCGTCGGGTCATTTTTGTGAAAATTGAGATTTCGAGTCTTAGGGGATGCAAAAGTTCGGGGATTACTTTATTTGATATTTAAACATATTTTAAGAAGTTTTCTAGCTTTTTAAGGATTTATTTGATTTATGAGATTTTTTGGCAATTTTCATGAAAAATTAATGCCTAGAAAATAATTTTTAGCATGTGTGATTTTTAAACGGTTCGGCTGGACCGCTTTGGTGGGTTTGGTTGGACCGAGTGATTAGTCAAGGGTCGAGTCAAAATATTTTAAGATTGGTCCGACTTATTTTATTTCTGGATCGGGTATTTTATTTCTAAAGTTTTAGGTCAAAGTTTAAGAATTTCGGGTCAAATGTTTTAAGTCATTAATCTAATTCAAACATTTAATGATTTTATGGATCTAATATTTTGTTTTAATTTTAAAGTCAAAATTGTGGTCAATGGGGCTTTTTATTTAGTCAAATTTTAATGTTTGATTTCAAAGGGAAGGATGGAGTATTTTTGTAAAATTCTAAGGTTTATGTTTGAAGCTAATGGGTCAAGTCATGTTTAGGGTTATATGTTATTTTAAAGTTAATTCTAGGTTTTTGGGCTTAGATGTAGTGGGCCATGGACCTGAACCAGTCCTTGATCGGAGTAGAAAATGTAGAATCCCGTATATATATATTTAATTAGATATTGTTAAGATAAAATTTATAAGTTTTGGTGATAACGAAAATAAGAATCTACTCAGAGTACTTCAGAAGTGATATATTATATTTCAGATCAAAGATTTCTATGGTACAGGACAGAAAGAGGTTTCAGATCAGAAGATGTATTTAAACATAAAGGGGGACGATTCAATTATAAAAAGGAAAAGGAGGAAGATTCGTAAAGGAGAAAGATTTTAGATCTGACTGTGATACAATTAGTTACGGTTAAAGAGAAGTAAAGAGGGAAGAGACGTATTTGTGAGTCTATCTATTTGAAACAGTCTGAATCAGATTTGAGCTTCCATATTTTAGATTCAGATTTGACAGTTATTTCTTCCAAAGGATTGAACGATTGAGATTGTATCATACAAAGACTGTTAGACAAAGTGGATGAAAGAGACACAAGTTCAGAGCTATTTGGAGTATATTTTGCAGGACTCAGAGTTGGTATATACGATATTTACCTACTTTGGGTATAAAGGTCAACAAAGATCTGACAACTGTCAGGCCTCGTGCTCACAACAGAGAAAAAACACACAAACACAAGCGAAAGCTACTAAAAAGCGGGTTAAATTTTTTTATTTTTTTTGCTTTTGGCCTGACGGTTTAAAACAGTATAATTTAAAATAGTGCGATACTAAAAGTAATCCCAGTTTGCAAAACCAACAAAACAATACAGCCAGTATAGCATCAAACACAAGCATCAAACTCCAACAACAGAATACAACAACAAAGCACAGGGCATCCCCTGGCTAACTGTACTGATACATAAATATATGCTATACGCTACTGGGATACTCTAACCACCTCCTGGGGCACCTCCAGCTGGGTTAGCTCCACGACCAGCTGAATAACCTGGACAACACAACAGGCAAGGAAAACAACCAAGCCCCAGAGGGACATGGGGTCAAACCCCAGTACGGAGAGCAACTATAAAACAGCAGTAAACAGCAAAGATAAAATGCAGATGCTATGCATGAGACCAGAACAACAGCCGAAGGCTACAACCAAGGAAGGGAGCCAAAGAACTCAATGCACAGCTCAACAGAATCTGCAATAGATCATATGTGGCCACGGTGAGTGTAGGACATGTGGGCTCTACCCACTCACCCCTACTCGCCCACCAATACCAGATGCATCAATAGCTCAACCTGCCATTGCCCAACCTATGAACTGTGGTAGTTAGCCACTCGGCGCATAGGGGCTAACAAATCCCAGCAGGGAGATGAGAGTGCGGAATCACCGCTCGCCCTCGCATCCTGGTAAGAATCAGAAAAACAACAACAACAAGGCAGTGGCTGCAAAAGCTGAATCAGAAAGAAATGCGTGTATGAAACATGCTGGAACAACATGCATAATCATATGCACAACAGTAATCATAACAAAAAGCATACACGGCCATCTCACAAACCAGCAACCACAATTTATCCAAGCCATAACCTCGCTGTAATACAAGCTCCAAATCCGTACCTTAATTCTGAGCAACGATTACCACAATTCAAGGCCCGTGAAATCTGATCCTGACCTGCTGAACACACGCAAGATACATGGGAAACATCAACAAAAGCTCACGGCCAACAACAAAAAGTCACGGCTGGGAGTCCTACGCTCAACCAGCAACTAACACCCTAATACAACTTAACAGGAAGCTCAATTCAAGGCTAGGAACAAGATCTCATCGCTAAGGAACGAAGTTCTACCTGAGCTACGAAACGTACAAACGACCAGCAACTTCGCGTTCCACAACTAGCCAACCACAGCCTCCAAAAGTGGTATGATATGAAAGATCTCGACGAGAGGAGTCCAACGCTACCTCAAACGTGACAAACGATGGCCGAAAACAACGGGAATTCTCCAGAAAAGCTCACGGTGAAAAGTAACCCGAGGGTTAGAAACGAAGAACGAAGTTGGTAGAAAATTTGCTAAGTATGGAATCTGTTGCAATAATTGAAGGCCAAATCTTCCAATAAATACACACGTGAAAGCTGGTTAAAAAGCCCACCGACAAAACCAGGCGATGCATTACTAAAATCCCAACCAGCAGTCACAAACAAACCAACGGCTGGTCGCTGCTTACGGCTGGTCCTCAAATCCAAAAGCTGGTGTCCTACACAAGCAGCAGCTGGTCGCTAAAATTGCCAACAGCCTAACGACCCAACAGCTGATCAAACATCACGCGAAATCTTGCGACAGCTGATGCCTAACGAAAACCAACTGCTGGTACCAGACGTCGCGTTCCAAAACCACGGAGAAGTCTGATTTCTAAAACCACACGCAAGAGCTGAAAACCAAAAGCGTTAAAAACTGGAGAAATAGCGCTAAATCTAAAACGACGTCGCACAGCTCGATGAAATCTGAAATACAAAGCGCTAAAAGCTGATCGCTGAAAGCTGATCACTCAAACGCTAATTCACAAAACAGATCTCTCCCTCAAGAATTCACCAAAACGGCGTTGTAGCAACTTATCTAAACGACATCGTTTAGCCCTCAACTCAAAAACACGTGGGCAGATCTCTGCATCAGATTCTAGCGCTAAAGAAAAACCAGATCTATCCTAAACGACGACGTACTAGTGTCTACGATAAAAACACGCCGGGTACAGATCTCATCTACAGTACGCAACGTCCAGATCTCACGAAAAGACAGCGTTTAACCTTACGCTATCAACTACACGCTGCGACCAGATTTCTCAAGAAATCCGAACAGATCTCACAAACAATCAAATCTCATCAAAATTTCAGATTTCAAACTCGAAAATTCCAAAATTTCCAGAATTGCTTTAAATGTGATTTCTGACCCGAAAATGCAAACGAAACTTTCAAAAATATTTCCGAACACCCCGAATTCCTCAAAAACCGATTAATCCAACGATTAATATTTTAATACAATTCCAGGTCTCACAACAACAGCAGAAAAATCTTTGCATAACATTAATGGAGCATTTAATGCATTGATATGATGAAGATATGCAAACAAGGTTTGTGTCTACTGGCTCAATTAATGACCGTTGAAGATGGAAGAGTATTTATAGCTGAAGAAATTCAAAAGTGAAGCTCTCTCTTGCTCGCTGCTGATTTTGAACTCTTGACAATTTGAACACTCTCTCTTCTGCAACTCACTGGGTGATTTTTACAAGCGCTGGTGACTCTTTGCAAAATTAAAAACGTTCTCAACTTCTATCATTTTTGTATCCCAGCCTTCATCATCTCGAAGAAAATTCTCGTTCAGTTCTCATCAGATATAATCCTCGATATCTCTTCTGGTTTACATTTGTAAAATCGTTTCATTGTAAAAGAAACCAGAGAATATTTACAAAACTCAGTTAGTGTTGTGTTCATTGTAAAATCAGTTCAGAGTCTGTAACGAACTTGCTACGTGAAGAAGTTCGAAAAATCATTTGTTTGTATTCAGCAGTGACATCTGTGTTGTATTGTGGTGCTAAGAGTTCAATGTGAGCGAGGCTCTAGTGATCGGGTTTTATAGAGGCTGTACTAATACAAATCTTCTAGTGGAACCATCCTGAAAAGGAAGAAGGGGAGACGTAGGATTTAAGATCCGAACTTCCAAAAACAAATTCTCGACCCTATCTTTTTATTTATTTGCATCGTTATTTATTTAACTATTCACTGTTTAATCGATTTCCTTGCGCACATTATTTGTTAACCGAGAAAATAGATTTGGACTAAGAGCCTCAGATCTGAGTTAAGCGAAGGCTTGTAAAACAGTTTTAAAGGTTTCGAAAAAGAAAATCTAAGGAGTTCATTCAACCCCCCCCCCCTTCTGAACTCCTGGGATTATATTAAACTCTATTTTGATTCCATTGATCCTATCAATTGGTATCAGAGCCTTGTCATCTCAGTTATTGAACAGTTTGATCTTCTGCGCTTATATTTAAAAAAATGTCTACTTCTCACAATAAAATTCCTATGTTTTCTAAGTGGAGTACGATGATTGGAAGATCAGGATGCAAGGCCATTTGACCGCTCAGGATGATGATATGTGGTTCGTTATAAATGATGGACACATGAAGATTATGAAGGCTAATACGGTGATGGAGATTGCTGCTGGTGCTCCACAGTTGATAGATAAGACTAGAATGGAGTATACACAAGAGGATAAGAAGACGCCGAATCTGGATACTGTAGCGAACGATATTCTATACAAGACGTTGGACAAGAATATGTTCAGCAAGATCAAGACCTGCGCTACTGCTAAAGAAATCTTGGAGAAGTTTACACAAATCTATGAAGGCAACGACGGAACCAAAGAGAACAAGCTGACTGTTGCCCAGCAGAAATATGAGTCGATAAAGATGAGAGAAGGAGAGACAATGACAGAGTTTGATGAGAGATTCATCTCTGTTGTGATTGAGCTAACCAATCTTGGAAAAGAATATAGCAACAGAGAGTTGGCTCTTAAAGTGATGAGAGCACTGTCGAGAGAGTGGGATGTGAAGACGATAGCGATGAGAGAATCAAAGGATCTGAATAAGCTAGAAGTCCACTGTGAGACCCGAAAGTTTAGAAAGATTAATTGAGTTAATTAATCGGGTTTAGCATAGACCAGATTTGAGCGTGAACAAATCTGGGTGACCAGCTTTGAGTTGGTAGGCTTCGTGAGTGTAATATGGTCTGTTTAAGTCCTTGAATCAGTTCTGGTGAGTTGGAGAATTTCCACGAGATCTGATCAGATGTGAGCGTTGGTCAGCGCTGGGTGATCGCCTTCATTTTTAGCGAAGGAATCTGATATCGCAGGCGTGCTAGTGTGTTTTCTATGACGAGTAGCTAAACTACGTCATTTGGATTCGTTGGAACGACAGCGTTTTGGTTTCACGGGAGAGACTCAGCGGTGAGTAGCGTTGGTCTCAAAATTTGATAGGATTTGAGTGTTGCGATGCGTTGCTGGTTAGAATTTCAGATTTGAGTAGCGGGTGACGTGTCCATATGAGAGTGTGGACTATGTGCGACGTCGTTTGGTTAAGTCGGGATCTACTTTTGGCATAGAGCCAGATCTGATGTGAGATTCAGATCCGAGTTGGAAATTCAGCTTTGAGACTTAAGTTGTCGATATGCACTGTTCATCTGATTTGAGCAGTTTTGACCTTTGAAATAGAGGACTTATCTCTCGTTCTTTATTATTACAGCTTAGACACTTAGAATATTTCCCGTTAGTGAATACTGTCGTGATACCCTAGCTACTGTTCACCGAACCTTATCTTCTCCGATTGCCGACGGTAGACAGCTCTGATTGAAGTAAGAGTGATAGCGCTGGACTCCTCTTGCTGAGACGCTTCGCTTAGTAGAGCTTTTGGAAGCTTGGAGAGATTGCGAGACATATACCTTGTGTAGTCTGTTAACATAAGCACCGGATTACTTCTGCCGTTCAGGTAGCTTGTTGGGTAAGTGTTAAGATCCTAACTTGTGCTTCTTTTAGATCCTTCTGTTGTGTTAGAAGGGTAGGACAGATTTGGTTAAGCTCGTAGCTCCCAATTCGAAGTTTCCGTGCTACTGTCCCTGAGATTTTGTGCGTTGTTGTTTAGCAGGTTTTCGGACCTATGTTGCTCGGGACTTCGTTGTTGTAATTATATCTCAGGGCTGAGGTACGGAAGTGAGCTTTTTTTACAGCTCGATTTGGTGTGTAATTGCTGGTTGTTCCATGGTGCAGTGTATGCTTTGTGTTGCTTGTTGTTATCTGTCGCATCTGCATTCACTCATTCATGTTGAGCTCAGATCCTGTTAGCCGTGCCTTGTTGTATTTGATCTGTGTGTACTAGGATGACTGTTTTGGAGGCCGAGCGGGTAACTCCCATCACCCTCATCTCCCTGCTGGGATCTGTAAGCCACTATGAGCAGATTGGGTAGCTCCCACACCTCACGAGTTGGGCAACAATAGGTTGAGCTATGTTTTGCATCTGGTACCGTGTGCTGAGACGAGTGGGTAGCTCCCATATACTCACACACCCCGTGTCCACCAGTGCTCAGTGATCTTTTGATGTCATTGATTTGTTCTTGAGATTCCTTTGGCTCCCTGCCTTCGGTTGTAGCCTCATCTCATGCATAGCATTGCATATTATCTGTTGCTGCCTTATGCTGTTTTTCAGTTGCTCTCCGTACTAGGGTTTGACCCCGTGTCCCTCTGGGCTGGTGTTTGTTTTCCTATGTCTGTTTTCAAGTTACCATGGTTTCAACGCTGGTCGTGGAGTTGATCCAACTGGTAGTGCCTCGGGAGGTGGATAGAGTGTCCCAGTTATATATAGTAGATGCATATGGTATTTTTGTTATATTTTATTGTATCTATGTTGGGCGAGAGACTCATCGCTCTGTTTATTTTGGAGTCACTCTATGTTTGTATGTTGTATGAGATGTAGTTGGGTTTTTAAGAGTTGTAAAACCTGTATTCTGAGTATTGCGGTAATTTAAATTATGTTATTTTTCCGTCAGGACAAAAGCGAAAATTTCAACCACTATTTTATTGCTTTCGCTATTGTTAATTGCGTGGTTTAACTCTGAGTTGAGCTCGAGGCCTGACATTTTTGTTATCAGAGCTTAAGCTGGGATAATATAGTAGATGCATATGGTATTTTTGTTATATTTTATTGTATCTATGTTGGGCGAGAGACTCATCGCTCTGTTTATTTGGGAGTCACTCTATGTTTGTATGTTGTATGAGATGTAGTTGGGTTTTTAAGAGTTGTAAAACCTGTATTCTGAGTATTGCGGTAATTTAAATTATGTTATTTTTCCGTCAGGCCAAAAGCGAAAATTTCAACCACTATTTTATTGCTTTCGCTATTGTTAATTGCGTGGTTTAACTCTGAGTTGAGCTCGAGGCCTGACATTTTTGGTATCAGAGCTTAAGCTGGGATAAGCTCAATTTCTTTGATCACACTTGAGTCTAGGCACAATGTTGCTTGTTGCATGTGCTTGACTATGTGGCTTATTTGCTATGTGATATTTGTTGCTGTGTAACCTTACCCTCTTAGTGCCTTCGTGGATGCCGCCTAGACGTAGGGGTAGAGGTAGAGGGCAGTTTCAGGAAGAGTCTGAGGGTCAGAACGAGGAAGTGCAGCATAGTGTTCCTCGTCGTGGTCGTGATAGACAAGTTGAGATTGAAGTAGATGAGCTGGAAGCCCGTGTGGACGACATGGAACTGGTGATGGCGAGGTTTCAGCGGATGAACCCTCAGATGTTTAATGGTGATGAGTCTAGTTCCGATGCGGAGTCCTGGTTGCAGCACATTATCGGGTTGTTTGACCGTGTCAGGTATGATGATGAACGTAGGCTGAGTTTGGCAACGTTTCAGTTGAGGAGAGGTGCCGAGCGTTGGTGGAGAGGTGCTTCTCGTGCGCTAGAGGAGACTGGTGTAGGGATTTCATGGAACAGTTTCTGTACTTCTTTTTGACAAGAGTATGTCCCTGAGTCCTATGTTAACGATAGGGAGCGTGAGTTTGATAACCTGGTGCTGGGATCTATGTCAGTGGGAGAGTATGCCCGGAGGTTTGCTTCTCTTCTTGCGTATGTTCCGCATGTTTCTGGACGAGAGAGGGAGAAAAGTAACAAGTTCTTGGAAGGACTGAATTGGTGTTGGCGGGTTCACCGATGAGTTATTCAGATGCGGTGGAAATGCAGTGGACAAGGCTATGGATATTGAGGAGGGACTGCTAAATCGTAGGTCTCGTGTTAGGCCGCAAGTGGTGTAAGGTAACTATCCCATGGTTTCGGGGGTGCAACCTTCCCAGTCTATGCAGTCATCCCAGCCAACCCAGCAGCAAGTAGCCCAACAGTCTGGACACCAGAGGTTTAGACCTCGTGGTCGTCAGTTTAAGAAGAAGTCTGGTTCTAGTTCTTCTGGCTCGGGTAGTTCTAGTAGTGGCAGTAGTTCTAAGGTTGAGTTTTGTGGCCAGTGTGGAGGAAGGCATATTACAGTGCAGTGTGTAGGTGTGCAAGGTTCGTGTAATGTCTGTGGACAGTATGGACACTTTGCGAGAGTGTGTCCTTTGTATGGATCTCAGCACACCGCCGCCCCACCACAGGATCGAGGTGGATCGTCTAGGGGTCGTTATTTTCCTGCTCCGCAGCAGAGTTTGGGAGAGCCCTAGTACAGGCCATTTCAGCAGCCTGGTCCTTCGCGGTTTGGACAGTCTTCCCAGCCCCAGTTTTCAGGACCTTAGTTTGCCCAGGTGAATGCAATGACGAGGGAGCAAGCGGAGGGCACGACAACAGGAGTGATCGCAGCTACTTGCTTTGTCTTTGATTTTCCTGCGCGTGTGTTGTTTGATACATGAGCATCGCATTCGTTTATTGCTGATGCATTTGTGGTTGAGCATGGTTTGCATACCACTTCTTTGAGTCATGTTGTGTCTGTTGCAACCCCTGTCGGCGCGAGCCTGTACTCCCGAGAGATTTTGTTGAATGAAATTCTTAGGTTTGGTTAGAATGTGTTGTTAGCAAATCTGATTAGGCTTGTGATGTGGGATTTCAATTGCATAGTGGGAATGGATGTGTTGTCTGGTTATAAGGGCATCGTTGATTGTTTCCATGGAGTTGTGCGTTTTAGGCCTCAGTCTGGTGAGAAATGGAATTTCTATGGTTTTGATTCGGGATCAAAGATCCTTTAGTCTCTGCGATGGAGATGTTTACTTTGTTGTCGTTGGAGAATGCTGGATTTATGATCTATGCTTTAGATGCGTCTTCTTCTTCGTTCGTAGAGCTTAGTTATGTTCCCGTTGTGCGCAATTTTCCTGATGTGTTTCCGGAGAGATTTCTGGTTTTCCTCCAAGGAGGGAGATAAACTTCAGCATTGAGTTGGTACCTGGTACAGCTCCGATCTCTCGAGCTCCGTATTGTTTACCGCCTGCTGAGTTGAGAGAGCTTAAGGTTCAGCTTAGAGACTTGCTGGAGAAGGGTTTCATTAGACCTAGTATGTCACCCTGGGGAGCGCCTATCTTGTTTGTAAAGAAGAATGAGGGGTCGATGAGGATGTGCATCTACTTTAGGCAATTGAATAAGGAAACAGTGAAGAATAAGTACCCTTTGCCGAGGATCTATGACCTGTTTGATCAGCTTCAAGGTTCGGCTGTGTTTTCTAAGATCTATCTACGTTTGGGGTACCATCAGTTGCGCATTCGAGAGCAAGACGTTGCAAAAACTGCTTTTTGTATGAGGTACGGGCACTATGAGTTTTTAGTTATGCCTTTTGGTTTGACGAATGCCCCCGTAGTTTTCATGGACTTGATGAATCGAGCCTTTAGAGAGTTCATCGATCAGTTTGTGATCGTGTTTATCGATGATATTTTGGTGTACTCTAAGACTCCGATGAAGCACAAGGAGCATTTAAAGTTGGTACATCAGACACTTCGAGACTCGCAGCTGTATGCTAAATTTTCCAAGTGCGAGTTTTGGTTAGATCGAGTTGTGTTTCTGGGTCATGTTATTTCAGCTACAGGTATCTCTGTGGATCCCAATAAAGTTGAGACAATTATTAATTGGGAGCGTCCCAAGAATATTGCTGATATTCGTAGTTTCTTGGGTTTGGCTGGCTATTATCGTCGCTTTATAGAGGGATTCTCTAAAATAGCTAAGCCTATGTAGCAGTTGACTCAGAAAGACAAGAGTTTGTTTGGACTGAGCAGTGTGAGAACAGATTTCTGTTGCTCAAAGAGAAACTAACTTCTGCGCCTGTGTTAGCTTTACCATCTGGTTCAGGTGGTTTTGTCGTTTGTTCGGATGCTTCGTTGAATGGATTGGGTTGTGTGTTGATGCAGAATGGTTGAGTCATTACGTATGCTTCTCGTCAGTTGACACCACATGAGACTCGTTACCCAGTTCATGATTTGGAATTGGCAGCAGTGGTCATTTCCTTGAAGATTTGACGCCACTATCTATATGGTGAGCAGTTTGTGATGTACTCAGACCACAAGAGCCTTCAGTATCTGTTTTCGCAGTCAGATTTGAACATGAGACAGCCTAGGTGGATGTAGCTGCTTAAGGATTTTGATTGTGAGATCCAATATCTGTCTGGGAAAGTGCGAGACCCGAAAAGCTGATGAGATTAATTGAGTAATTAATCGGGTTTTATTGAGATCAGATTTGCGTCGATGTGCCTGAAGAAGCTATCGAGTTTTATTTTAGTCCTTGGAACAAGTCTGGAGAGTTAGAGTTTTGGCTTGAGATCTGTTCATAAGTTAGCGTGGGCCACGCTGAGTGCTAGCGTTCAGCAGTGGTGACGTGAGCAGTTGTCGCTAGATTGTTGGTTTTCAGTTTTGAGGAGAAGCCTGATATCGTGGGAATTCATATGTCTCCTAGCGTGTTTTCTGTAGCGGGTGTTGGTAAGTCGTCATTTGGATTAGTTGGAACGACAGCGTTTTGAATTAGCGGAGAAGACTCAACAGTGAGCAGCGTTGGTCTTCAGATTTGAAAGAGATATGAGTGTTAAGGAACGACGCCGTTTTGGAATTCAGATTTTGTTTGCGCTAGCGAATCAGATCTGAGTAGCGGGTGACGTGTTCAATTGCGACAATAGACTTTGCGCGACGTCGTTTGATTTAGTAGAGATATGATTTGGCGTAGAGTGAGATCTGTTGCGAGATCTGGATGCGAGCGGGAATATCAGCTTTGAGATTTAAGTTTTCGGTGAGATCTGTTCATCGGTCTTGGACAGATTTGAGTATATAAGAGGACTTGGTCTTCGTTGCTTGGCATTATTTCCTGACACTTAGAATATTTCCCGATTGTCGATCTCTGTCGTGATACCCTAGCTATTGTTCACCAAAGACATCTCCCTTGTGTAGTCTGTTAGCATTCCGTCCTAGCTTGTTGGGGTAAGTGTTCAGACCCTGCCTTGTGTTTGTTTAGAGCTCTCTGTTGAGTTAGAGGAGTAGTATAGCGCTGGTCGAGTTCATAGGTCCCAGATGTTGCTTTTCTGTGTTTCGGTGCTTGAGTAGTTGTTTGTAATTGGCTTAGCAGGTGTAAGATCTTCGTTGCTCGGACCTACTTTGTAGTAATTGTTGGACAGAGACTTGAGGTACGGATGTGAGCTTGTTACAGCGTTGAGATTTGGCATGGATATGTGCTTATGCTTGCTGTTTTGTAATGCTGTGTATATTATCTTGCTATCTGTTGCATCTTGTTGCACTGCATATACGCTTATGTTCCATGTAGTTTTCAGATCTCTTGTAGCCGTGCCTTATGCTTGCTGATTGAGCGTTCCAGGGTGCTGTGAGAGGCGAGCGGATAACTCCCGTACCTCATCTCCCTGCTGGGACTGTTAGCAACATTGGGCGGAGTGGGTAGCTCCCACATCTCATGTGTTGGGCAACAGCGGGTTGAGCGTTGTTTATGCACCTGGTATCGTGTGCTGAGACTAGTGGGTAGCTCCCATATACTCACACACATTGTGACCACTGCTTTCTATTCAGATTCCAGTTGTTGATCTGCCTTTGGAATCCTTTGGCTCCCTGTGTTCGGTTGTAGCCTTGATCTCATGCATGGCATCTGCATTTTTATCTGTTGCTATCTAACTGCTGTTTTCAGTTGCTCTCCGTACTGGGGTTTGACCCCAGTCCCTCTGGGGCTTGGTTGTTTGTTTCCTGTGTGTGTTTTCAGGTTATCATGGTTACTCTGCTGGTCATGGAGTAGACCCAGCTGGTGGTGCCCCAAGAGGTGGTTAGAGTGTCCCAGTTAGCGTATAGCATATTATGTACCAGTATTGTTAGCCGGGGGTTGGCCTGTGCTTTGTAGTAGTCGTTGTTTGATACTTGGGTTATGTTTTTAATGATGTACTGTTGTACTGAGTTATTTTAAATACTGGGATATTTTAAGTATTTTTGTATTTTAAATTATATGTTTTAGTCGTCAGGCAAAAGCGAAAATTTAAGCCACTTTTGTATGCTTTCGCTAGTGTTTTGCGTGGTTTAACTCTGTGTTGTCCACGAGGCCTGACAGAAAATGAATGTAGATGCTGATGCATTGAGCAGAAAGGCTCAAGTGGCGATGCTGGCTTCGATGCAGATTTCGAAGGTCAATGAGCATCTAAGCACTACTGTTTGACGATTTTACCCAGGTGAGGATTATGTTGTGGTGTTTTCTTTTCAAGTTGAGCCACAGATTGTTACGAGCATAAGAGAAGCTCAGAGAACATATCCATCTATCCATGAGTTGAAGCTGAAGATAAGAGCTGGACTGTTAGAGGATTATTCTGTCTCGTCTGATGGTTGTTTGAGATTTCGTGGCAGGTTGGTTGTGCCAAATCTGGTAGATTTGAAGGATGAGATCTTAATAGAAGCGCACTGTAGTAGACACAGTGTGTCAGGCCTCGTGCTCTAAACAGAGTAAAAACATACAAACACATGCGGAAGCTATAAAAAAGCGGGTAAAATTTTCGCTTTTGGCCTGACGGTTTAAACAATATAATTTAAAATAGAGCGATACTCAAAATATATATCCCAGTTTATAAACAACCTACAGTATAGCATAACAACAGCAACAACATGAATCAGACTCCAACAACATAATACAATGACAAAGCGCAGGGCATCCCCTGGCTAACAGTACTGATACATATAAATATGCTATACGCTACTGGGATACTCAACCACCTCCTGGGGCACCACCAGCTGGGTTAAACCCTCGCGTTGCCTCGCCCATGAACTGTGGTAGTTAACCACTCGACGCATGGTGGCTAACAAATCCCAGCAGGTAGATGAGAGTGCGGTATTGCCGCTCGCCCTCGCATCCTGGTAAGAATAACAGCAATATACAAGAATACGAAGCAATGGCTGCAACAGAATATGAATGCAATATGGAAAATGCATGTATGCATAAACAGAGCAGCTAAACAATCAACAACAATCACGTATGCACACAAAAACATCCACGGCAATGCACAACAGCCATCTAGAATTCAATCTCACGCCAATTCCCAGCTACATCAAGCTCAGATCCGTACCTCAATTCTGCTCAACAATTACCACAAAGGGATACCGAGAAATCTGGTTAAAAACCTGCTAAACAACGAAGAATAATTCTCAGGGATGCTATCAGAATCTCACGGCTGGGAGCCACGCTCAACCAACAACAATTCAACCCATACAACTAAACAGGAAGCTTAAACAAAGGCTAATACTAAGATCTCATCAACAATTCGAAGTTCTACCTCAACGACACAACACACGACCGAAGACAGCAACTTCGTGATCTTGATCTAGCCAACGACAGCCTCCAAGAATGGTATAAAATGATAGAGCTTCTCAAGATGAGTCCAACGCTACCTCGATCATGAAAAACAGTGGCCGGAATCGACGGGAATTCACCGGAGAAGCTCACGGTGAACAGTACTAGGGTTCGAAGAACAGAGGTCGAAAACCCAGATATATTTCGCTAAGTATGGGATCTGATGCTTGAAATCGAAGACCAAGTCCTCTTTATATACACGCGAGAAAACTGATATAAAATCATCCACCGATAAAACATATCGCAAACTGCTGACAGTAACGGTAACAGTGCAAAGCTCACACCAGCAATCGAACGCAAGGTAACATGCGCTATAAAAAACGACGTCACACCGCTTACATCATCAAATCTGGCAACAGCACGCTAACACGATTGCTGGCAACAGATCTCTCCCGCAAGCGTTCACCAAAACGATGCCGTTGCAACTTATCTAAACGACATCGTAACACGCTCAACACAAAACATCCGAGCAGATCGCTACAGGAACTTTGCTGTCAACAGCTAACTTAACCAATACTGAAACAGCAAAGCTTACATCAGCAATTGCTACGCCAACGCACAACAACAGAAAACATGACGTCACCATGTCTGCTGACAGATATCTCCCCATACTTCAAAAATACGAAAACCTCCAGAATTGTTCTAAGTGAGGAATTTGACCCGAAACTACTACTTAAACATTCAAACAGAGATCTTAAACCATGAAGAATCTCTAAACACCGATTAATTCCAACAAATAAATCTCTTATTACATAATCAGGTCTTACACAGTGTTCATCCTGGTACAAGGAAGATGTATCATGCCTTAAAGCAGCATTATTGGTGGACAGGTTTAAAGAGTGATGTTGCTGATTTTGTAGCCCGTTGTCTGAATTGTCAGCAAGTTAAGGCCGATAAGATGAGACCTGGTGGTCTATTGCAGAGTTTGGAGATTCCCCAATGGAATTGGGAGCACATAGCTATGGATTTTGTCACACATTTGCCTCGTTCCAGCAGAGGGTGTGATTTTGTGTGGGTTGTTATTGATAGATTGTCGAAGTCTGCTCACTTCATTCCCTATATCATGACGTATTCTTTGAAGAATATGGTGAAGCTGTACATAGATTTTGTGGTGAGATTGCATGGTGTGCCAGTTTCTATCGTATCAGATCATGATCCGATGTTTACTTCCAGGTTTTGGAAGAGTTTGCAAACAGCTTTGGGTACTATATTGGCTATGAGCACAGCGTATCATCCCCAGACAGATGGCCAATCTGAGAGAACTATCCAGATTTTAGAGGATATGTTGAGAGATGTTGTGATGGATTTTAGTGGTAGTTGGCAAGATTCGTTGTCTTTGGTGGAGTTTTCCTACAATAACAGTTACCAGGTCACGAATGGTATGGCACCTTTTGTGAGACCTGTGTTTTCACAATCAGGTGTTGGTCGGGTTTGGACCAGCTGTTGGTCGATGTGCTTGGCGTAGACATCGAATTTGCGTAAGTGTTGGAATCAGCAGTTGGAATGATATCAGACATTGCGTGGAGACGTTTGTTTGAGTACCAGCTGTTGAGTCAATCGTTGGTGACATTTGATTTAGATGTGCGTTCCAGCAGTAGAAGTAGGAATAAATTGGAGCAGCAGTGCTTCGTTAGATTTCAGTAGTTGATATTTCAGTCGTTGCGTTTTGATAAGCAGCAGCAGAAATGCTGACGTGGATTTCAGTCATTGGTGTATAGCGCGTATCCAGCTGTACGAGTGATCAGCTGTTGGTATTTTAGTTGCGATGATCAGCAGAGAGCGCTAAGGGACTGAAGCGATGACATTTTGTGTACAGGAACCAGCTGTTGGTTTCATTATCGTGTTTTGTAGCAGGTAGCGAAACTACGTCGTTTAGTTAAGTTGGAACAACAGCGTTTTGAGTGGAGCGCTTTGTATCAGCTGCTGGTTATATTATGCATCTACTGTTGAGAGATCTGATGCGTTGTTTTATTCAGCTGCTGGTTTGTGAATCAGCTGTTGGTAGCGAGGTGACGTGTCCCTCTGCGACATTGTCTTGTTTAGTTTTTCGTTGTTTAGCGATAGGACTCTGCTGGTGTGAGATTTCAGCAGTTGGTTGGGAATATTAGTTACGAAAACTGATTTTGTCGGTGGATCTGCTCCTGCTGCTACCAGCTGTTGAGTAGTGTATTTATTAGAAGCCTTGGTCTTCGATTTGGCATGAGATCCCATACTTAGAATATTTTTCCCCGATTATCATTCTCTTCCGCGAACCCTAAGCACTGTTCACCGTAGCTTTTCTCCGTTGATTCCCATCGTTTCCCGTCTCTGTTTTGAGCAAGATCGGTGGTGCTGCACTCCTTGAGAGTTGCTATTTCGATTGATACCACTTTTGGAAGCTGTGGTAGGCCGGAATTAGGATCACGAAGCAACACCAGTAGCCATGCGTTCGCTGTTTCAGGTAGCGCTTCGATTAATTGATAAGATCATACCTTAGGCTTTGATTTGAGCTTCCTGTTGAGTTAGGAAGGTAGATAAGCGTTGGTGGAGTTGTAGCTCCCAGTTGCTGTTGTTTTGTGTTTTGGATTTTGAGCAGTGGCTTGTGTTGATATAGCAGGTGAAAGATCTGTGTTGCTTGGACTCGTTATAGCAGCTGTGTGTGGTAATTGTAGCTCAGGAGCTGGTGAGGTACGGATGTTGAGCTTATATTAAGGCTAGAATTGGCATGGATATTATGTTGTTTGCTGTGTGTGCATTGCTTGTTGTTTATATACTGTTCAGCTGTTTCATTGCATACGCACTACCATTTCCATTTTAGCTGTTGTAGCCGTGCTTTGTTGTTGCTCTATTTTCTTACCAGGATGCGAGGGTGAGCGGCAATACCGCACTCTCATCTCCTTGCTGTTCTGTTAGCCTTCATGCGCCTAGTGGTTAACTACCACAGTTCATGGGTTGGGCAACAGCAGGTTGAGTTGTTGATGCATCTGGTATTCATGTGTGGTGTAAAGATGAGCGGGTAATTACCGTATGCTTGTACACACACCAGTGGCCACTAACCATTTTTCGCAGAATCTGTTGTCAGCTGTTGAATTCCTTGGCTCCCTTCTTTGGTTGTACCTTCGGCTGTTGCATTGTCCCTCATGCATAGAATTAGCATATATCTTTTGTTATTCATTGCTGTTTTATAGTTGCTCTCCGTACTGGGGTTTGACCCTGAGGTCTCTAGGGCTGTTGTGTTGTTTGCCTGTTTGTTTTAAGGTATCCCAGGTTTTACAGCTGGTCGTGGTTTTAACCCAGCTGGAGGTGCCCCAAGAGGTAGTTAGAGTGTCCCAGTTATGTATATTATCTATATGCACTGGTATCACCGTGGGTGGGATGTCCCGGGTGATGCTTAGATCTATATAGTTGGCAGTCTATCAGTACTTGTGTTGTATTTAGCCGTTGGGAAATTATTGTACTTGACTGTTTGTGGTGTTGTGGATTTATAAAACTTGGATTATTTTGAGTATTGTTGTATTTTAAATTATGTTATCTTTCTGTCAGGCCAAAAGCAAAAATTTTAACCACTTTTTAGTAGCTTCCGTTTGTGTTAGCGTGGTTTTTCTCTGATGTGAGCACGAGGCCTGACATTTTTGATCACACTTGAGTCTAGGCACAGTGTTGTGTGTTGTTTGTGCTTGACTATGTG
This sequence comes from Dorcoceras hygrometricum, assembly GCA_001598015.1. NCBI lineage: Eukaryota > Viridiplantae > Streptophyta > Magnoliopsida > Lamiales > Gesneriaceae > Dorcoceras > Dorcoceras hygrometricum. Next base: position 263,262 of record KV012912.1, read on the forward strand.
ATTATGTGTTGTATATTGTTGTCTTATGTGATTCTATGCTCTACTTGCTCTGTGTTATCTTATCATGTTTAGTGCCTTCATAGAGAGATGCGGCCTAGACGTAGGGGTAGAGGTAAAGGGCAGAGACGAGTCTGGAGGTCAGAACAAGGATCAGCGTAGTTTCCCTTCCCGTGGTCGCGGTAGGCGAGTGGAGGATGAAGTTGACGACTTGACAACCCGTGTGGAGAGTATGGAGATTGTGATGGCTAGGTTCCAACGGATGAGTCCCCAGATCTTTAACGGTGACGAGTCTAGAGAGGATGCGGATTCATGGTTGCAGCACATCATAGGTTTGTTTGATCGTGTTCAGTACGATGATGTGCTTTGGTTGAGTTTGGCGACCTTCCAGTTGAGGAATAGTGCGGAGCGTTGGTGGCGTGGCTCTTCAAGGACGCTAGACGAGACGGGTGTGGAGATTACTTGGGATAGCTTTTGCGTTGCCTTTCGGCAGGAGTACGTCCCGGAGTCGTATGTGAACGCCCGTGAGCGGGAGTTCGACAACTTGGAGCAAGGTACGATGTCTGTTAGGGAGTATGCCCGTAGGTTTTCTTCTCTATTTGCGAATGTCCCGCATGTAGCTGGCCGGGAGAGGGCCAAGAGGACCAAGTTTATTGAAGGTTTGAACGAAGAGTTGTATACTTTGGTTTTGTCGAGTAAACCAAAGAGCTATGCAGAGGCTGTGGATAGTGCAATCGACATCGAGGAAGGTCTGCGGAGCCGGAGGTCGCGTGCTAGGCCTCAGGGTGCTCAGGGTGGTCGTCCCGCTGTTCAAGGAGCGCAGTCTTCTTAGTCTTCCCATCAACCCCCGCAGCAGCAGCAGCAGTTGGCTCAGCAGTCTGGCCGTCAGAGGTTTCAACCTCGTGGCCATCAGTTTAAGAATAAGTCTGGTTCTGGCTCTTCTGGTTCTGGCAGCTCTAGTAGCAGTGGTTCTAGGGCAGAGTTTTGTGGCTTCTGTGCAGGCAAGAATTCGTTGACTCAGTGCGTTGGTGTGCAGGGCTCTTGTAATATCTGTGGTCAGTATGGGCATTTCGCGAGGGTGTGTCCGTCGGCCAGATCACAGCAAGCCGTAGCCCCACCTCAGGGTCGAGGAGGATCGTTTAGGGGTCGTTCCCCTCAGTTTCCGCAACCTAGGGTTGGAGAGACGCAGTTTAGGCCGTTCAGTTGCCTGGTCCATCGCGTTTCGGACAGTCGTCTCAGCAGCATTTCTCTGGACCCCAACATGCTCAAGCGAACGCTACGACTAGGGAGCAAGCGAAGGAGACGCCGAGCAGGGTGATTTCAGGTACATGCCTTGTCTTTGATTTTCTTGCACGATTGTTGTTTGACACTGGCGCGTCGCATTCGTTTATTTCTGATGCATTTGTGGTCGAGCATGGTTTGCATACAATTTCTTTGCGCAATGTGGTGTCTGTTCTACTCCTAGCGCTGCTAGCCTGTTTTCCCAAGAAGTTTTGTTAGATGACGTTCTAAGGTTTGGTGAGCATGTGTTAGTAGCGAATTTGTTTCGTTTGTTGTTGTGGGATTTCGACTGCATAGTGGGAATGGACGTGTTGTCCAGCTATAGGGCCTCTTATGATCTACGCTTTGGATGCATCTTCTTATTCGCATGTGCAGCTCAGCGACGTTCCAGTGGTGCGTCATTTTCCTGATGTGTTTCTGGAGGAGATTCCTGGTTTTCTTTCGAGGAGGGAGATTGAATTTAGTATTGAGTTGGTGCCTGGCACAGCTCTGATTTCACGTGCACCATATCAATTAGCGCCTGCTGAGTTGAGAGAGCTCAAGGTACAACTGGATGATTTGCTAGAGAAAGGTTTTATTAGACCTAGTATGTCGCTGTGGGGAGCGCCTATCTTGTTTGTCAAGAAGAAGGATGGCACAATGAGAATGTGCATTGACTTCCGTCAGCTGAACAAAGTTTGTATTAAGAATAAGTACCCATTTCCGAGGATCGACGATTTGTTTGACCAGTTGCAAGGTTCTGCTGTATATTCGAAGATCGATCTACGTTCAAGGTACCATCAGTTGAGAGCTAGAGATCAAGATGTTGCGAAGGCTGCTTTTCGTACTAGGTACGGGCATTTTTAGTTTCTGGTAATGCCTTTCACGTTGACCAATGCTCCTGCAGTCTTCATGGATTTGATGAACCGAGTATTCCGAGAGTTTATAGATCAGTTTGTGATCATGTTCATCGACGACATCTTGGTGTATTCGAAGACTCCTTTGGAGCATAAGGAGCATTTGAGAGTTGTTCTTCAGACATTGAGAGACTCGCAGCTGTATGCCAATTTTTCTAAGTGCGAGTTCTGGCTGGATCGCGTCGTGTTTATGGGTCATGTGATTTCAGCGGATGGCATTTCTGTGGATCCCGTAAGGTAGATGCTGTTTTGAACTGGGAGCGACCGAGGAATGTGTCTGAGGTTCGTAGTTTCTTGGATCTTGCTGTCTATTACCGTCGTTTCATAGAGCGTTTCTCTAGTATAGATAGGCTGATGACTCAGCTGACTCAGAAAGACAAGCGGTTCGTTTGGACTGAGCAATGCGAGAATGCTTTTCAATTGCTCAAGGAGAAGTTAACTACTGCGCCTGTGTTGGCTTTGCCGTCTGGTTCAGGTGGCTTCGTTGTGTGTTCTGATGCTTCGCTTAATGGATTGGGCTCTGTGTTGATGCAGCATGGTCGAGTCATTGCGTATGCCTCTCGACAGTTGAAACCGCAGAGATTCGTTATCGCAGCAGCAGTTGGCTCAGCAGTCTGGCCGTCAGAGGTTTCAACCTCGTGGCCATCAGTTTAAGAATAAGTCTGGTTCTGGCTCTTTTGGTTCTGGCAGCTCTAGTAGCAGTGGTTCTAGGGCAGAGTTTTGTGGCTTCTGTGGAGGCAAGAATTCGTTGACTCAGTGCGTTGGTGTGCAGGGCTCTTGTAATATCTGTGGTCAGTATGGGCATTTCGCGAGGGTGTGTCCGTCGGCCAGATCACAGCAAGCCGTAGCCCCACCTCAGGGTCGAGGAGGATCGTTTAGGGGTCGTTCCCCTCAGTTTCCGCAACCTAGGGTTGGAGAGACGCAGTTTAGGCCGTTCAGTTGCCTGGTCCATCGCGTTTCGGGCAGTCGTCTCAGCAGCATTTCTCTGGACCCCAACATGCTCAAGCGAACGCTACGACTAGGGAGCAAGCGAAGGAGACGCCGAGCAGGGTGATTTCAGGTACATGCCTTGTCTTTGATTTTCTTGCACGAGTGTTGTTTGACACTGGCGCGTCGCATTCGTTTATTTCTGATGCATTTGTGGTCGAGCATGGTTTGCATACAATTTCTTTGCGCAATGTGGTGTCTGTTCTACTCCTAGCGCTGCTAGCCTGTTTTCCCAAGAAGTTTTGTTAGATGACGTTCTAAGGTTTGGTGAGCATGTGTTAGTAGCGAATTTGTTTCGTTTGTTGTTGTGGGATTTCGACTGCATAGTGGGAATGGACGTGTTGTCCAGCTATAGGGCCTCCGTGGATTATTTCCATGGGATCGTGCGTTTTAGGCCTCAGTTCGGTGAGAAATGGAATTTCTACGGTGCTGACTCTCAGTCGAAGATTCCGTTAGTCTCAGCGATGGAGATGTTCAGATTGTTGTCGGCGGAGAACGCTGGTTTTATGATCTACGCTTTGGATGCATCTTCTTCTTCGCATGTGCAGCTCAGCGACGTTCCAGTGGTGCGTCATTTTCCTGATGTGTTTCTGGAGGAGATTCCTGGTTTTCCTTTGAGGTAGGGAGAGTTGACTTTAGTATTG
>KV012912.1:267213-279389 GCA_001598015.1 Dorcoceras hygrometricum
GCGAGTTCTGGCTGGATCGCGTCGTGGTTTATGGGTCATGTGAGTTTCAGCGGATGGCAGTTTCTGTGGATCCCGTAAGGTAGATGCTGTTTTGAACTGGGAGCGACCGAGGAATGTGTCTGAGGTTCATAGTTTCTTGGATCTTGCTGTCTATTACCGCGTTTCATAGAGCGTTTCTCTAGTATAGATAGGCTGATGACTCAGCTGACTCAGAAAGACAAGCGGTTCGTTTGGACTGACCAATGCGAGAATGCTTTTCAATTGCTCAAGGATAAGTTAATTACTGCGCCTGTGTTGGCTTTGCCGTCTGGTTCAGGTGGCTTCGTTGTGTGTTCTGATGCTTCGCTTAATGGATTGGGCTCTGTGTTGATGCAGCATGGTCGAGTCATTGCGTATGCCTCTCGACAGTTGAAACCGCAGAGATTCGTTATCCAGGTCATGATTTGGAGCTAGCAGCTGTGGTATTTGCGTTGAAGATTTGGCGCCACTATCTGTATGGCGAGCAGTTTGTGGTGTATTCAGACCACAAGAGTTTGCAGTATTTGTTTTCGCAGCCTGACTTGAATATGAGACAGCGTAGGTGGATGGAGCTGCTGAAGGATTTTGATTGTGAGATCAAATACCAGCTTGGGAAAGTTAACGTAGTTGCTGATGCATTGAGCAGAAAGGCTCAAGGAGATATGCTTTCTTCGTTGTATATTTCTAAGGACCATGAACATCCTAGCACTACGTGTTGGTGATTTTACACGGCTGAGGATTATGTTGTGGTTTCTTCTTTCCAAGTTGAGCCACAAATCATTTCGAGCATTAGAGCCGCTCAATGGACAGATCCTTCCATCCACGAGTTGAAGTTGAAGGTTAGGGTTGGTCAACTTGAGGACTATTCTGTTTCATCCGATGGTTGTTTGCGTTTCCATGGTTGATTGGTTGTGCCCAACTTGATAGATCTTCGGGAGGAGATTCTTAGAGAAGAGCATTGCAGTAGACACAGTGTTCATCCTGGTGCACGGAAGATGTACCATGCGTTGAAGCCGCACTTTTGGTGGGCTGGTTTGAAGAGTGACGTTGCTGGTTTTGTTGCTCGTTGCTTGAACTGTCAGCAAGTTAAGACTGAGAGAATGAGACCTGGTGGTCTGTTGCAGAGTTTGGAAGTGCCCCAATGGAATTGGGAGCACATAGCGATGGAATTTGTGACGTATTTGCCTCGTTCCAGCAGAGGTTGCGATGCGATTTGGGTTGTAATCGATAGATTGTTGAGTCTACGCATTTCATTCCCTATGATACGACGTTCTCTTTGAAGAAAATGGCAAAACTGTACGTGGATTTTGTGCTTAGACTGCACGGTGTGCTTGTTTCGATTGTTTCTGACCGAGATCCAAGGTTTACTTCCAGGTTTTGGAAGAGTTTGCAAGTAGCTTTGGGTACCATATTGGCTATGAGTACAGCGTATCACCCCCACACAGATGGTCAATCTGAGAGAACTATCCAGACGTTGGAGGATATGTTAAGTGCTGTTGTGATGGATTTTGGTGGTAGCTGGCAAGACGTGTTGTCTTTAGTTGAGTTTTCTTACAATAACAGCTACCAAGTGACGATTGGTATGGCGCCGTTCGAGGCTTTGTATGGCAGGAAGTGCAGATCGCCAGTATGTTGGGAAGAAGTGGGGGAGAATCAGCTGTCTTCCCCAGAATTTGTGCAGGAGATGAAGGATCATGTGGATCTGATTCGATAGCGGATGAAAGCTGCCCATGATCGCCAAGCCAGTTCTGCGAATAAGAGGCGTCGACCTCTAGAGTTTCAGGTTGGTGATCAGGTGTTCCTTAAAGTTTCTCCGTTTCGCAGTGTTATGCGCTTTGGTCACAAGGGAAAGTTAGCCCCTCGTTATGTTGGTCCGTATGAAATTTTTGAGAGGATTGGCACTTTGGCGTATCGATTTTTGTTGCCACCGGATTTGTCTTCACTACATGATGTCTTTCATGTTTCCATGTTGAGGAAGTACGAGCCAGATCCGTCTCATGTGTTGAGAACTGACGAGGTTGAGCTAGATCTGACGTTGAGCTACGTTGAATATCCCTTGAGGATCCTAGACAGAAAAGAGAAACAGTTGAGGAATAAAACCATTCCTTTGGTAATGGTGCAATGGAGCAAACATGGTAGGGAAGAAGCGACCTGGGAGCTGGAAGAGAAGATGCAGCGTGAGTGGCCGCATCTGTTTTAATAGATGTTGTCTCAGATTTTCCAGTAGTCGTTAGTTTTTGGTTGTTCTTTTCCCTAGTTGTTGTTTGTTGTTTGCTCAGTTATCTTGAACTCTAGGGTTCAGTTGACTTGTTCCTGGACTTGTTGATTTCGAGGACGAAATTGTGTTTTAGTGGGGGAGAGATGTGAGACCTGTGTTTTCACAATCAGGTGTTGGTCGGGTTTGGACCAGCTGTTGGTCGATGTGCTTGGTGTAGACATCGAATTTGCGTAAGTGTTGGAAGCAGTTGGAAAGATATCAGACGTTGCGTGGGAGACGTTTGTTTGAGTACCAGCTGTTGAGTCAGTCGTTGGTGACATTTGATTTACATGTGCGTTCCAGCAGTATCAGTAGGAATCAAGTGGAGCAGCAGTGCTTCGTTAGATTTCAGCAGTTGATATTTCAGTCGTTGCGTTTTGAGAAGCAGCAGCAGCAATGCTGACATGGATTTCAGTCGTTGGTGTATTAGCGCGTATCCAGCTGTTGCGAGTGATCAGCTGTTGGTATTTTAGTTTCGATGATCAGCAGAGAGCGCTAAGGGACTGAAGCGACGACATTTTGTGTACAGGAACCAGCTGTTGGTTTTGTTAGCGTGTTTTTAGCATGTAGCGAAACTACGTCGTTTAGTTAAGTTGGAACGACAGCGTTTTGAGTGGAGCGCTTTGTACCAGATGTTGGTTATGATAGACATCAGCAGTTGAGAGATTTGGTGCATTGTTTTATTCAGCTGCTGGTTTGTTGATTAGCTGTTGGTAGCGAGGTGACATGTCCCTCTGCGACGTCGTTTGGTTAAGTTGGTACAACGCCGTTTAGCCTTAGCGTTGTTTGAATGATCAGCTATTAGTTTGTTCAGCTGTTGGTTAGCGATCAACAGTGACTAGCGGGTGACGTCGTTTTGTTTAGTTGTTCGCTGTTTAGCGATAGGCAAAAGCTGATGTGAGATTTCAGCTGCTGCTGTGGTAGGCCGGAAATAGGATCGCGAAGCAATACCATTAGCCGTGCGTTCGCTGTTTCAGGTAGCGCTTCGATTAATTGATAAGATCTTACCTTAGGCTTTGATTTGAGCTTCCTGTTGAGTTAGGAAGGTAGATAAGCGTTGGTGGAGTTGTAGCTCCCAGCTGCTATTGTTTTGTGCTTCGGCTTTTGAGCAGTAGCTTGTGTTGATATAGCAGGTGACAGATCTGTGTCGCTTGGACTTCGTTGTAGCAGCTGGGTGTGGTAATTGTAGCTCAGGAGATGGTGGGTACGGATGTTGAGCTTATATTACGGCTAGATTGGCATGGATATTATGTTGTTTGCTGTGTGTGCATCGCTTGTTGTTTATATGTTGTTCAGCTTTTGCATTGCATACGCACTATCATTTCCATTTTAGCTGTTGTAGTCGTGCTTTGTTGTTGCTCTGTTTTCTTACCAGGATGCAAGGGCGACCGGCAATACCGTACTCTCATCTCCCTGCTGGTCTGTTAGCTCTCATGAGCCGAGTGGTTAACTACCACAGGTCATGGGTTGGGCAACAGCAGGTTGAGTTGTTGATGCATCTAGTATTCATGTGTGGTGTAAAGATGAGTAGGTAATTCCCGTATGCTTGTACACACACTAGTGGCCACTAACCATTCTTCACAGAATCTGTTGTCAACTGTTGAATTCCTTGGCTCCCTTCTTTGGTTGTAGTCTTCGGCTGTTGCATTGTCCCTCATGCATAGCATTAGCATTATATCTTTTGTTATTCATTGTTGTTTTATAGTTGCTCTCCGTACTGAGGTTTGACCCTGAGGTCCCTCTGGGGTTGTTGTGTTGTTTGCCTGTTTGTTTTCAGGTATCCCAGGTTTTACAGCTGGTCGTGGTTTTAACCCAGCTGGAGGTGCCCCACGAGGTAGTTAGAGTGTCCCAGTTATGTATATTATCTATATGCACTGGTATCACCGTGGGTGGGATGTCCCGGGTGATGCTTAGATCTATATAGTTGGCAGTCTATCAGTACTTGTGTTGTATTTAGCCGATGGGCAATTATTGTACTTGGCTGTTTGTGGTATTGTGGATTTATAAAACAGGGATTATTTTGAGTATTGTTGTATTTTAAATTATGTTATCTTTCTTTGAGGACAAAAGCCAAAAATTTAACCACTTTTTAGTAGCTTCCGTTTGTGTTAGCGTGGTTTTACTCTGATGTGAGCACGAGGCCTGACACCTTTTGAGGCTTTGTATGGCAGGAAGTGTAGATCGCCTGTGTGTTGGGAAGAATTGGGGGAGACGCAGCTGTCATCTCAAGAATTCGTGCAGCAGATGAGAGATCAAGTAGATCTGATTTGCCAGCGAATGAAAGCTGCACAAGCTCGCCAAGGCAGTTATGCGAATTAGAGGCGTAGATCTTTAGAGTTTCAAGTTGGTGATCTGGTTATCCTAAAAGTTTCTCCTTTTCGCAGTGTTTTTAGATTTGGTCTCAAGGGAAAGTTAACTCCTCGTTATGTTGGACCATATGAGATTGTTGAGAGAATTGGTCCATTGTCTTATCGACTGTTGTTGCCGTCAGATCTGTTTTCCTTAAATGATGTTTTTCATGTGTCCATGTTGAGGAAGTATGAGCCAGATCCTTCTTATGTATTAGAGTTAGATCGGACTTTGAGTTATGTTGAGTATCCCTTGCAGATCTTGGATAGAAAAGAGAAACAACTGAGGAATAAGACCATTCCTTTGGTGATGGTCCAGTGGAGCAAACACGGTAGAGAAGAAGCTACGTGGGAACCGGAAGGGAAGATGCAGCGTGAGTGGCCGCATCTGTTTGAATAAGTGTTGTATCAGATTCAAGTAGCTAGTTGTTTCGGGTTGTTTTTCCCAGTTATCTTGAACTCTTGGTTTTGTTGAGTTCTTTTTAATCCGGAGTAGTTTGATTTCGAGGACGAAATCCTGTTTTAGTGGGGGAGGAATGTGAGACCCAAAAGTTTAGAAAGATTAATTGAGTTAATTAATTGGGTTTAGCATAGACCATATTTGAGCTTGAACAAATTTGGGTGACCAGCTTTGAGTTGGTAGGCTTCGTGAGCGTAATCGGGTCCGTTTAAGTCCTTGAATCAGTTCTGGTGAGTTGGAGAATTTCCACGAGATCTGATCAGATGTGAGCGTTGGTCAACGCTGGATGATCACGTTCAGTTTTGGCGAAGGAATCAGATATCGCAGGCGTGCTAGCGTGTTTTATGTGACGAGTAGCTAAGCTACGTCGTTTGGATTAGTTGGAAGACAGCGTTTTTGTTTAGCGGGCGAGACTCAGCGGTGAGTAGCGTTGGTCTCAGATTTCGATAGTATTTGAGTGTTGCGATGCGTTGCTGGTTAGCATTTCAGATTTGAGTAGCGGGTGACGTGTCCAGATGCGAGTGTGGACTCTGTGCGACGTCGTTTGGTTAAGTCGGGATCTATTTTGTCATAGAGCCAGATCTGATGTGAGATTCAGATCCGAGTGGGAAATTCAGCTTTGAGACTTAAGTTGTCGATAGGTACTGTTCATCAGATTTGAGCAGTTTTTACCTTTTATATAGAGGACTTAGATGTCGTTCTTTATTATTACAGCTTCGACACTTAGAATATTTTCCGATAGCGAATCCTGTCGCGATACCCTAGATACTGTTCACCGAACCTTATCTTCTCCGATTGCCGACGGTAGACAGCTCCGATTGAAGTAAGAGTGGTAACGTTGGACTCCTCTTGTTGAGACGCTTCGTTTAGCACAGCTTTTGGAAGCTTGGAGAGATTTCTAGACATCTCCCTTGTGTAGTCTGTTAGCATAAGCGCCGGATTACTTTTGCCGTTCAGGTAGCTTGTTGGGTAAGCGTTAAGATCCTACATTTTTGCTTTTTTTAGAGCCTTCTGTTCTGTTATAAGGATAGGATAGATTTGGTTGAGCTCGTAGCTCCCAATTCGCAGTTTCTGTGCTACTGTCCCTGAGATTTTGTGCGTTGTTGTTTAGCAGGTTTTCGGATCTGTGTTGCTCTGGACTTCGTTGTTGTAATTATAGCTCAGAGCTGAGGTACGGATGTGAGCTTGTTTTACTGCGTTGGATTTGGCATGGATATGTGTAATTGCTGGTTGTTCCATGGTGCAGTGTATGCTTTGTGTTGCTTGTTGTTATCTGTTGCATCTGCATTCACTCATGTATCATGTTGAGCTCAGATCTTGTTAGCCGTGCCTTGTTGTATTTTATCTGTGTGTACCAGGATGCCTGTTTTGGAGGCCGACCGGGTAACTCCCGTCACCCTCATCTCCCTGCTGGGATCTGTTAGCCACTATGAGCGGAGTGGGTAGCTCCCACACCTCATGAGTTGGGCAACAGCAAGTTGAGCTATGTTTTGCATCTGGTACCGTGTGTTGAGACGAGTGGGTAGCTCTCATATACTCACACACCCCGTGGCCACCAGTGCTCAGTGATCTGTTGATGTCATTGATTTGTTCTTGAGATTCCTTTGGCTCCCTGCCTTCGGTTGTAGCCTCATCTCATGCATAGCATTGCATATTATCTGTTGCTGTCTTATGCTGTTTTTCAGTTGCTCTCCGTACTGGGGTTTGACCCATGTCCCTCTAGGGCTGGTGTTTGTTTGCCTGTGTGTGTTTTTAGGTTACCATGGTTTCACCGCTGGTCGTGGAGTTGATCCAGCTGGTAGTACCTCGAGAGGTGGATAGAGTGTCCCAGTTATGTATAGTAGATGCATATGATATTTTTGTTATATTGTATTGTATCTATGTTGAGCGAGAGACTCATCGCTCTGTTTATTTGGGAGTCACTATATGTTTGTATGTTGTATGAGATGTAGTTGGGTTTTAAGCGTTGTAAAACCTGTATTTTGAGTATTGTAATATTTTAAATTATGTTAATTTTCCATCATACCAAAAGCGAAAATTTTAACCATTATTTTATTCCTTCCGCTATTGTTAATTGCGTGGTTTAACTCTGAGTTGAGCACGAGGCCTGAAATCCATGATCTATTCGCAAATCTGAAAACCTACGAGTTCGAGCTAGAAACCAGATCTAAGGCGCCATCAACATCACAACCCACTAAGGCTCTTGCTGCTACTACTTCAGAACAAAGCTCTCCAAGCACAAGCAAGTCAGCCAAACAGATCAGCAATGACGCAATGTCCCCCTTCGTAAAGAAGTTTGGGATATTTATTAGAAGAACTCACAATCCTTCTTTCAATTATAACAATGCTCATAAATTTGAAAAGATTTCCACTGATTTAAATTGTTATGACTGTGACAGACCAGGGCATTTCGCAGCTGATTGCAAGAAGCCCAAGAAAGATGACAGATCAAAGATAGATGAAAAGAGGTCCACAGAAAGAAGGACAAATAGATTTGAGAAGAAGCCCAATAAGAGGAATGATCGTAAGGTGATTGTTGCTGAGGAAAGCATGTGCGGACTCAGATTCAGACACTACATCAAGCAGCTCATCAAGTGAGAGTGAGCAAGAAGAAGTCCACTGCTTGATGGCCAACCAGACAACTGATGATGAGGTATTTGACTTCTCTAATAGTGAATTTAAACAAGAGGACCTCATCACTGCACTTAATGAAATGCTCCAAGAGTATAGAAAGCTATCTCAGACATTCGAGGATATCAAAGCTGAAAAAATGATGTTTGAAAAATAGTTCAGTGGAACCAAGCACTGCTCAGCTTGGGGAAACTGACAGTTTACAAACTAAGTTGAGTAAGCTGAAAATCGAGAATGATCTTTTCAGAACAAAGTCCTGTGAGCTATCATCTGAAAATGAGATATTAAGTCAAGTGATGAGCTCCTGGACTAAGTCTTTTGTTTCCTTAGGCAAGCTGCATGAGACCCAGAAGCCATTGAATGACAAATTTGGCTTAGGTTTCAGTTTTGGTGAAAGCAGCTCTTAGGGAACGTGTGCTCAGTCAGATGTGGCTGGTGACAAGTTCAAGAAAATGAATTTTGTCAAAGCCAGTGTGATACACGATGCATATGAGTCGGTCAAGTATGATGTCCAGACCACGGGACAGCTGAACCATAAAGGCAAAACTGGTATTGGATATATTAAGCCTGAGAAGAGCAAGCCGATCTGGCTAACGAACATACTTGAGAAAGGATAAAGCGAAAGCTAAACCTAAGTCTTCTGTTCTGAACCAGTAAAGGCGTGGTTCAACGAATGCGAAATCTGTATGGGTAAAGGTTCAGCCCAAACGTGATCTGAATGGTCAATGTACAAAGCCAAAGCTCAACAGATTATACAAGATTTCTGCACGAACCCTTGTGGATGTCCATACTGGGAAAAATGTAAAGGTAATTCAAGTATGGGTCCTGAAAGGGTTATCTGATATGTACCCAAGTAAAATTGGGTACCAAAAGTTTATTTTCGTGATTGCAGGACAACAGGTACACAAATTTGGAGGAATCAAACAAATGGTATCTGGACAGTGGCTATGCGAGACACATGACTGGTAACTCAAAGCTGTTATCAGATCTGACGCCACACAAAGGACCAAGAATTGTCTTCGATGACAATTCACATGATAACACTGTGGGTAAGGGTAATCTTATCCATGGTAATCTATCAATTAATGATGTGCTTCTATTTGAAAATTTATGTTATAATATTATCTGCATAAGTCAGTTGTGTGACAATGGTTACACAGTTAACTTTCAAAAGCACACATGCACAGTTCAGAATCCAGATGGTCTGACAGTGTTGGTAGGAAACAGATCAGGAAATACCGATATTGTCAACTGGTCAGAGCAGCCGGGATCTGAACAGATTTTCCTAGCAGCAGACTCTTCCAAGAGCTGGCTGTGGCACCAGAGAATGAATCATCTAAATTTCAAAACACTTGCCAAACTGAGTAAGCTTGAATTGGTTTCTGGTATGCGCAAAATAAATTTTTCTAAAGACAAGATTTGTTCTGCGTCTCAGCTGGGAAAACATATTCGTTCTACTTTTAAAAATAAAAGTGGTATTCGTTCTGCCCGAAGCTTGGAGCTTTTACATATGGATCTTTTTGGTCCTATACCCGTAGCCAGCTTAGGGGGAACAAAATACACCCTCGTTGTCGTGGATTATTTTACAAAATTTATATGGGTGTTGTCTTTAAAATCAAAGGATCAAACCGCTGACCAGCTGATAAAGCTTTTAAAACGTTTACAAAATGACAAATCTTGCACTGTCATCCGGATAAGGAGTGATCGAGGCACTGAGTTTATTGGAATTATGCATGAGCTTTCAGCAGCTAGAACTCCTCACCAGAACGGGTTAACTGAAAGGAGAAACCGAATTTTAAAAGAAGCTGCTCGAACTATGATTGCTGATTCCGGAATTTCTCAAAAATTATGGGCTGAAGCAGTTAACACAGCTTGCTACACTCAAAATAGATCTATGATTAACAAGATTCATGGTGTAACCTCATATGAGATCTGGAGTGGCAACCTGACATATCTTATTTGAGGGTATTTGGATGCAGATGTTTCATTCACAATAATTGAAAAAATCATCTAATAGCCTGCGATGCTAAATCTGATGCAGGTTTATTTCTTGGATACTCAGCCGTGAGCAAAGCGTACAGAGTGTTTAACAACCGGAGCTTGACGGTTGAAGAATCAACCAACGTGGTATTCGATGAAACCAACTTTCGTTCCAATTCAGCTGCGAGCTTAAATGATCTGTGCACACGTCTGGAATCAACCAGCTTAGATGAATCAAGTGATGTTGTGCGATAGATTTGACTTTCAGTTAATAACCAACCAGCACTGGACGCTCCACATGATGACATCCCTACTGAGCAAGCAGATATGACAGGTAACATATAAGTCATTGATTTGACTAATTTTGACCCAGTGCAGGAACAGATCTCAACCAGTGTGCCAGCTTCCGGTGATGGAACAACTTTTACAGAAGATGCTGTGAAAGCAGATTCTACAATTCATCAATCAGAATCAAGACGATCTTCAGATACACAAATTATCAACAAAACTCATTAATGGTATCTGAGTTCAAATCTGGAACAACGTTCACATCAATTGGTATCTAATGAGAACATACAGCCAGACATCCAAGCAGAACTAGGAGCAAATCCAATCGGATCTGACCTTTGGTGGAATAGAAATCATCCACCCGAGCATATCATAGGTAATGTACATTCTCATGTTCGCACACGAGGCCAGCTTATGCATGCGTTTGAAGAGGTATCTGCTGGCAGCAAGTGCACGGGCGCGAGATTTAATGAGAACGTGACACGTGTTGGTCAACCTTTTTGTGTTGACTGCTGATATCGGAGAGCAAATCAGCAGTTGCATTGTGGAGGATGTGTTTTTGTTAAGTGACCAGCCGTTGGTTTGAGTAACCAGTCGTAGGAGCAACGCGACGTCATTTTGATAAGTTGAAACGCAGCGTTTTGGTATAACGCTTTATGTCTGCTGTTGACAGCGAATTCCTGTAGCGGGTGCAAAACGTCGTCGTTTATATTAGTGGAGGCGACGTCGTATTGGTTTCGCGCTAGCGATCGCTGTTGCGGGCGTTTAGTTCATCAGATATGATGACGTGTCCTTTACGTCGTCGTTTGAGTTAATTCACGCGATCAGCTGCTGGTTGTTTTGGAAAAGGAATCTGTTATCAGATGTTGTAGCGACACGGCGTCGTTTTGATTAGTTGATGCGGCGTCGTTTTGACGTTCCTTTGTGACTGCATCTTCCGATGGTTGCTGTTGGTTTCTGTTGAGAGCAAACGCTTGTTTCTGTCGTCAGATACCTACTGTTTCGATGTTTGATGATTTTGCAAACAGAAGCTGTTGGATTTGAGAGATATATAGACAAGTGTTGATCGACACTTAGAATTATTCTGAAACCGATATTTCTTATCTCCAACTTCAAACCCTCGATTAGCTACTGTTCACCCGAACGTTTCTTCCCTAGATTTTCTGTTGATTCCAGCCTTCGTTTTCGACGGTTTCGGTGGCGCTGAACACCTTGAGAGTTACTCTTTCGATTGTTGCCCAGTTGAGGCTGTAGAACGACTTTGGAGAGGAGCGTGAAGTTTCTGGTTTCTTCGTACAGTGGAACTTTTTAGTTCTTCAGTTAGTTTCAGCTTATGGGTAAGGATTTCCTATTGTTCTAAGCTTAGTATCAGCTGCAAATACTTTGTTTATAGGTAGAACCGGAGTTAGGTTCTGGACCGTAGGAAATGTTGAGATTTGAATTAGACATGAGTTATTGATTGAGTTTTCTTAACAGATTTGAGGATTCTAGGTGCATCCTACCGTGAATTGCGTAGCAGGAGCAAGCTGACTTGCTTCAGTTGTGTTGCCGTGCCTTGATAAATCTGTTGAGGTAGAAATCAGTTGGAGGTACGAATTGAGCGACCTTAGCAGCTTTGAGCTTGGACATGGCTATATTTCGTGTTGTGAAATCTTCCTGCACTGATGGATGCATTTACGTGAAACAGACTGATGATTTAAATGATTTTATGTTCTGTCTTCAGGTACGAATTATTGTATGCATTGATATTGATTATTGATTGGCATTAATGCATACATATTGAGCCTGACAGATTGATTGATGACCTGATTGAGAGCCACGTTGTGACTAGGGCGACTGATGTGTGGTGCCTGAAAAGTCCAACGCTATCATCGGAGTGGTGATCGACTGTGTTGTCGTATTGGAATACCACCGAGCTGTGATGGCTGACGGGCCAGAATATCACGAACCGATGATTTCCCCGGTTAATTTACCGTGCGTGGTATAGAGGCTTGACTGAGATGATTTGCCAGTTGATATACTGGGTTAGCTATCCGATCCTTGATAGCCTTCATGCATTTCATAGCATTGAATTATAGCATGTGCATGATTAGCTGTTTGATAGCTCTTCGTACTGAGGCTTGATCTCGTATTTATTTTCCTGCTTTTGTGTTGTTTGGGTCTGTGTTACCCATTTGCAGGATCTTCAGGTAAC
>KV012912.1:320672-330718 GCA_001598015.1 Dorcoceras hygrometricum
ATATCAGCTGTTGTAAACCGCAATTGCAAAGTTATATGAAATACTCTGTTTTCCGCAAATGTTTTTGCAGTAGCGCGCGAACTTAAGTACCTGCTGATCTTTGATTTTGTCTTGTGTTTGGTTTCTTTCGAGTTATAAGAAATGCAGCTTATAACAAATTATCTTTTAGCCCTTGTATATTTACATAGAATATCAGCTGTTGTAAACCGCAATTGCAAAGTTATATGAAATACTCTGTTTTCCGCAAATGTTTTAGCAGTAGCGCGCGAACTTAAGTACCTGCTGATCTTTGATTTTGTCTTGTGTTTGGTTTCTTTCGAGTTATAAGAAATGCAGCTTATAACAAATTATCTTTTAGCCTTTCTTTTATTCGAAAATTTTTATTTACCCAATTCTCGTGGCCCCGTTGGGTTCGGGCGTCACATACCTACTGTTTCGATGTTTGATGATTTTGCGAACAGAGCTGTTGGATTTGAGAGATATATAGACAAGTGTTGATCGAAACTTAGAATTATTTTGAAACCGATATTTCTTATCTCCAACTTCAAACCCTCTATTAGCTACTGTTCACCCGAACGTTTCTTCCCTAGGTTTCTGTTGATTCCAGCCTTCTTTTTCGACGGTTTCGGTGGTGCTGAACTCCTTGAGAGTTACTCTTTTGATTGTTGCCCAGTTGAGGCTGTAGAACGACTTTGGAGAGGAGTGCGAAGTTGCTGGTTTCTTCGTACAGTGGAACTTGTTAGTTCTTCAGTTAGTTTCAGCTTCTAGGTAAGGATTTCCTACTGTTCTAAGCTTAGTATCAGCTGCAAATACTTTGTTTAGAGGTAGAACCGGAGTTAGGTTCTGGACCGTAGGAAATGTTGAAATTTGAATTAGACATGAGTTATTGATTGAGTTTCCTTAACAGATTTGAGGATTCTAGGTGCATCCTGCCGTGAATGGCCGTAGCAGGAGGAAGCTGACTTGCTTCAGTTGTTTTGTCGTACCTTGATAAATCTGTTGAGGTAGAAATCAGTTGTTGGAGGTACGAATTGAGCGACCTTTGCAGCTTTGAGCTTGGACATGTCTATATTTCGTGTTGTGAAATCTGCATACACTGATGGATGCATTTACGTGAAACAGGCTGATGATTTATGTGATTTTATGTTCTTTTTTCACGTATGAATCATTGTATGCATTGATATTGATTATTGAATTGGCATTCATGCATACATATTGAGCCTGACAGATTGATTGATGACCTGATTGAGAGCCACGTTGTGACTAGGGCGACTGATGTGTGGTGCTTGGAAAGTCCAACGCTATCATCAGAGTGGTGATAGACTGTGTTGTCGTATCGGAATACCACCGAGCTATGATGGGCTGACGGGCCTGGAATATCACGGACCGATGATTTACCCTTGGTTGATTTTTACTGTGTGGGTATAGAGGCTCGACCGATTTGATTTCCAGTTGATACACTGGTCTAGCTATCCGATCCTTGATAGCCTTCATGCATTTCATAGCATTGAATTATAGCATGTGCATGATTAGCTGTTTGATAGCTCTTCGTACTGAGGTTAAACCTCGTATTTCTTTTCCTGCTTTTGTGTTGTTTGGGTCTGTGTTACCTATTTGAAGGATCTTCAGGTAACCAAGCTGGACCGAGTGGAGTGCCAGCTGGTCGATCCCCGTTCCTTTGAGTCCCAGTTATATTATGATATGTATTGAACCGGGGGATGCCCCGTGTTTTTATGTATTGGGGATCTGTACTTGATTTGAGTATTGATGTTACCTATTGTGGTTGAGTTTCAGTTAACTCGTATTTTGATTATGAATATTTTGAATGATGTTTTTGACTTCAGGCCTATTTTATTTCGAAAAAATTTTTAAGCCCGATTTACGCTTTCGTGATTATGTGCTTAATTGTGCTATAATCTTTGTATATTAGCACGGGGCCTGACAAAGGTTGTCCAAAACTGAAATTGCTCTATGTGACTCCAAGAATTTCCGCAGCAAAAGTTCTCTGTACTTTGCAACTATGTACATTCTCCGTTGAAGAGCAATCTGAACGGAGTCTGTCTCAGCCCAAGTTAAAACTTTCTCTTCTTTGACAGCAATAGCTGTAAGAGATGTCAGAACCGATAATCGTCGACTACTGAAAGAATGAAAGAATGCAGAAAATTCATCTATCACTTGTTCCCACAACTGGATAAGAAATTCAATATCGCCAAAAATTAATTGAACCATCTCTCGGGCCGGATGCCCTTTAACTACTCCTGCCTCGTTAAGGGGCGCCTTCCCCTTATCAGCTAACACAATATTGGGGAGACTTGCCTTGTACAAGTCTCCATCTGCAACTCCTGGAATTGAGATCCATTGCTAAATTTTATTCTTGTTGGTTATGCAGCAAGAACAAATGGCATAATGGCATCACCTGGAACCTGTTGTAGGAGATCCTCGATAGACATAGATTCCTCAGAGATCTCCACTGTTATATCTTCAGACTTTGGTTCCACTGGCACCTCAATATCTGCTTTCTCCATCACGACATCTGTTCTAGTAGCCTCAGCAGTCTCATTTGATTTCCCATCATCAGTTTCCACAAACATCTCCTCTGTTCCATTTCAGCTGTCTCTGTAATAATTCGAGAAATAATTTTATCAACATCATCAGCAGTAGATGCCTCTTGCTCTTTTTCGATGATTTCTTCCACAATGGGTTCCTTCTCAACATTGTCATCATCAGAACTCGTTCAAGTAGAAGGGTTCACAACTGAAATTGGTTCAACCATTTGGAGTGGTGTGCCCTCTATTGCTACGGACACAAGCTCTAGATTCGCTTTAGAGAGAGCTGCTTTCTTCTTCTTTGTCCTCTTGTTCTTTATACAGCAGGATCATCACCAGTAGAAGTTGGTCACTTCTTCGATACAGCTTTCTCAACTACTTCCACTGGTTCCTCATCGGCAGCCTTCTTATCAGTCGGGTCACATTTCATTTTGGATACAGACTTCCTCTTAACGATCACTACTTTCTACACGTCGGGCTCATTTGTTTCACCACGAGAGTCAATTGTTTTGTTCGTGGAAACATAAGTGTTCACGGTCTTGGCAGACAGGATTTTCAAGGAAGGGAAGGTCTTCGCCTCTCCCAAAGTAACAGTAGGGTCGCCTTTCAGAAGAACACAAATTTGAGCCGCAAAACCCTTGTCTCATTTAATGGTTCTGTCAACCATCTCCTTCAAAACATCAAAGAGAATCTTGCTCCAGTTGATCTTAACCCCAATGTGAATATCCGTCATCATCAAAAACCTCTCATGGGTGACGGCATCAAAAGATCCAGCCTTTACAGTAATTGACTTGGCCAAAATGTCATTCAACAACCGGAACTCATACTTTAGTAGTCTCTTCTTACACGAATATTGAACAGGCTTCTCAGACCTAGAAAACACAGTCCTTGACTGCAATACCAAATGATTCGGCACCTCGAACAAATCGGTGAGACCATCAGTGGGCAGATTGAAAACCCTGGCAAACCTATCCTCATAAATTGCGACATACTTCCCAGAGACAGCACAAGTAATATCACCATCTTGGAAAATAGCTGTATCAAAGAACTGTTCGAGTTCCTGCTCATACAATATAGAGGGACAACCTAGAAAACCTCGAAGCCCAGAGGCCTCTGGGGCTCGGAACATGTTCACCATCCCCTCATTATCCTGAATCCCCAAAATAGAATCAAAGTTGACTTGCAGAGCGTTTGTGATGAATACGAAAGCCATTTCAGAAAGTAAGATGAACTTGAAAAACTTGAGAAATAATAGTATGCAAATAGAGAACACAAGAGAGCAAAAGTGCACGAGAACTTGAAATTAATTTGCGCAAAGTAAAATAACTGAGTAAAGAGATGATGTAATGTAATACAGGAATGTGAAACAGTGAGAGAATGTGGATGTCACGTTTCGTATGATGAAAACACGTGTCAATCATCCGTTGGCGCAAATAAGATTTTGAAAATATTTTAAAATGATGTTGAAAAGATTTTAAAATGATTTTGAATTTTAACCGCGAGGGATAGATAACTGGAGCCAAATGTTTAACATGTCACAACCTTAGAAATCTGTTTTGATGTACCAGCAGGGGTGTTAACAGATCTGATTACATATAAGCATCGACTGTGTATATATGAGATCTGAGTTTATCCAGATCTCACATATTCAGGCGACTCAGCACTTATTAATTCAAATCTCTCGTTCCCCCTAAAGCTGAGACTTACCATGTCTTAAATTTTACCTGACCTGAAAATCCATGGTGTTCCCCCTGAACAGTAGACTCAGATCTGATAAACACAGAAGCTGTTCAACCTACAATTGTTAGCGCAGAGACAAATCAAGGCATTTCTAAGAGACCCAACAGGTTTCTAAAATAAGAAAACTTAGCGTCTGGTAGAGGCTTTGTGAAGATGTCAGCTACTTGCTGGTCAGTTGACACATACTCCAATATGACGTCCTTCTTGAGTACATGATATCTTATGAAATGATGCCTGATGTCGATGTGCTATGTTCTAGAGTGCAGCACTGGATTTTGAGTAATCGCGATGGCACTGGTGTTGTCACAGAAAATAGGCACTTCAGAAACATCAATGCCATAGTCCTTTAGCTGGTGTTGAATCCATAAGATCTGAGCACAGCAGCTTCAAGCCGCTAAGTACTCTGCTTCAGCTGTGGACATTGCAATAGATGTCTGCTTCTTACTAAACCAGGAAATCAGTCGATCTCCTAAGAATTGACAAGTACCACTTGTGCTTCTACGATCAACCCTGCATCCTGCGTAGTCTGCATCACTTTAACCAGTTAGTTTAAATTTAGAGTCTTTGGGACACCAAAGACCCACATTGGAAGTTCCCTTAAGATATTTCAGTATACGCTTTACAGCAATATAATGAGATTACTTTGGCTCCGCTTGGAATCTAGCACACATACAGACAGCAAACATGATGTCTGGTCTGCTAGCAGTTAAATAAAATAGGGAGCCTATAATTCCACGATATAGAGATACCTCAATGGCAGATCCAGCTTCGTCTTTATCTAGCTTGATTGAGGAGCTCATTGGGGTTGCTGCTTCTGAACAGTTATCCATCCCGAATTTCTTCAGCAGTTTTTTCGTATACTTTGCTTGATTAATGAAGATTCCATTGTCAAGATGTCTAACTTGTAAGCCCAGAAAGAACGTCAACTCTCCCATCATGCTCATCTCAAACTTATCCTACATCAACTTAGAAAATTTCTGGCATAGTTTGGGGTTAGTTGACCCAATATAATGTCCTCAACATAAATTTGCACTAATAGGACATGATCAGATTTCACAAATTTAAATAGCATCTTATCAACTGTGCCTATAGTGAAATCATGCTCGATAAGGAATTTAGACAGTGTATCATACCAAGCTCTAGGTGCTTGCTTCAACCCTTATAGAGCTTTATCCAATTTATAAACATAATCTGGATATGTATGATTTACGAAGTCAGGAGGTTGTGCAACATACACTTCCTTTGTTAGGATGCCATTAAGAAATGCACTCTTAACATCCATTTGAAAAACAGCTTTGTTTCTTTTTACTACTCCATCTTCATTCAGTTTGTTCCTAAAGACCAATTTAGTTCCTATCACTGAATTATTAGAAGTTCTAGGTACAAGTTGCCAAACATTATTTCACTTAAACTGATTTAGTTCTTCTTGCATAGCATCTATCCAGCTTGGGTCTGCTAAGGCTTCTTCTATCTGCTTAAGTTCTATATGCGATATGAATGCTGAATCAAAATGATCATGCATAAGCTGGCTTCATTTGCAAACAGGAGAATTAATGTTACCTATGACCTGCTCAGGTGGATGATTTCTATTCCACCGAAGATCAGATCCGATTGGATTTGCTCCTTGTTCTGCTTGGATGTTTGGCTGGATGGTCACATCTGGATTGTTTGATGTCAATTGATAAGATTCTTGATAGGATCCTTGTTCCAGATTTGATCCAGATATCAGTTGAGATGTGCTCGCATTCTATGCATCAGATGTCACTTGGGGTGTTGCGGGATCTGTTTGTGCAACATCTTGAGCATTGTTCGCTTGAGTTCCAGTAGCTGGCACGCTTGATGAGATCTGATCCTGCCCCTGGTCATCGTTAGTCAAAATCAGCAACAACTGGGTTACCTGTCAGATCTTCTTGATCATTGTTGTGCGGTGTGTCCAGCTCTGGTTGTAACTCTACTGAGTATCTTTGTTGTGGCACGTCATCATCTGAGTCATCAAGAATGAATGGTTCTAATCTTGTGCACAAATCGTTGAGGCTTGCAGCTGAGTTGGATCTAAAGCTTGTCTCTTCAAAAACAACATGTTCTGATTCTTCAACAGTCAGACTTTGATTTTTGAAAACTCGATAAGATTTGCTCACTGCTGAATAACCTAGGAAGATACTTGCATCATATTTTGCATCAAAAGCTTTTAGGTGCTTTTTACCATTATTATGAATGAAACATCTACACCCAAACACCCTGAAATATGATATGTCAGGTTTCTTTCCACTCCAGATCTCATAAGGGGTCTTATCTTGCAACTTATTAATCAAAGATCTGTTCTGAGTGTAGCAAGCTGTATTAACTGCTTCTGCCCAAAATTTTTGAGAAAATCTCGGAGTAAGCAATCATAGATCTAGCAGCTTCTTTTAATGTACGTTTTCTCCTCTCAACCAGCCCGTTATGTTGAGGAGTTCTAGCTGCAGAAAGCTCATGCTTTATCCCTATGTCATCCAGATAAGAAGATAATTTTTGATTTAAAAACTCAGTACCACAATCACTTCTTATCCTGTTGACTGTACAAGATCTGTCATTTTGTAAACGTTTTAAAAGCCGAATTAGTTGGTCAGCGGTATCAGATTTTGATTTCAAAAATAGCACCCAAATAAATTTTGTAAAATCGTCAACAATAACTAGGGTGTAATTCGTTCCCCCTAAGCTCGTTACGGGAATAGGACCAAAAAGATCCATATGTAAAAGCTCTAGGCTTCGGGAAAAACATTTACCGCCTTTCTTTTTAAAAGTAGAACGGATTTATTTACCAAGCTGACATGCGGCACAAATCTTGTCTTTAGAAAAATTGATCTTAGGCATACCAGAAACGAGTTCATGCTGACTCAATTTGGCAAGAGTTTTAAAGTATAGATGATTCATTCGCTGATGCCATAGCCAACTCTTGGAGGAGTCAGCTGCAAGGCAGATCTGTTCAGATCCCATTGGTCTGACCAATTGATAATGTAGGTATTCCCCGATCTTTTACCTACCAATACAGTCAGACCTTCTGGACTCTGAACTGTGCAAGTGTGCGATCTTAGGCATACCAGAAACGAGTTCATGCTGACTCAATTTGGCAAGAGTTTTAAAGTATAGATGATTCATTCGCTGATGCCATAGCCAACTCTTGGAGGAGTCATCTGCAAGGCATATCTGTTCAGATCCCATTGGTTCTGACCAATTGATAATGTAGGTATTCTCCGATCTTTTACCTACCAATACAGTCAGACCTTCTGGACTCTGAACTGTGCAAGTGTGCTTTTGAAATCTAACTGTGTAACCCATGTCACACAGCTGAGTTATACTAATTAAATTATAGCACAGGTTCTCAAAAACTAAAATATCAGACATTGAAATGTTACCGTGGGTAAGCTTACCCTTACCCATAGTGTTACCATGTGAGTTATCATCGAAAACGATTTTAGCTCCTTTGTGAGGTGTCACATCTGATAACAGCTTTGGGTTTCCAGTCATGTGACGTGCACACCCACTATCTAAGTACCATATGATTGGTTCATCTCCAGTCTTGTACCAGTTATCCTGCAATCATGAAAACAGATTTTTGGTACCCAATTTTACTTGGGTCCAGATTGGATTACCCCTTTCGGGACCCATACTTGAATTACTTTAACAGTTTTCCCACTATGAAAGTCCATAAGGGTGTGTGAGGAATATGGTGAGATATGTTGAGCTTTGATTTGGTATTTTGACCATTCAGATCTCTTCCGGGCTGAATCTTTCTCCATTCATATTTGACTTTCCTAGAACCACGTCTTTGTTGGTTCTGAACAAATGACTTGGATCCAATTTTTGCCTTTTCCTTGTCAAGTCTGTTCTTTAGCCAACTATACTTAGAGTTCTCGGGTCTGACGTAGCCAATACCAGCTTTTCCTTTTTGATTCAGTTGCCCCGAGATCTGGTCATCATACCTTACCGACTCGCATGTATCATGTATCACACTGGCTTTGACAAAATTCATCCTTTTGAACTTGTCATATGCCAGATTTGACTGAGTACAGGTCTCTCCGAACTGCTTTCACCAGCATTGAAACCTAAGCCAGATTTATCATTTAATGGCTTTTGAATTTCATGCAGCTTGCTTAGAGAGACAGAAGACTGGGTCCAGGAGATCATCACCAGATTTAAGCTCTCGTTTTCAGATTCGAGCTCACAGGATCTTAATCTGAACTATTCATTCTTAGTATTCAGCTTACTTAACTCGATTTGTAAACTATCAGTTTTACCAAGTTGAACGGTGCTTGGTTCTACTGAACTATTTTTCAAATCCATGTTTTCAGCTTTGACTTCCTCGAATGTTTGAGAAAGCTTCTTGTACTCATGGACCATTTCATTGAGTGCGTTAATTAGGTCCTGACGTGTGAATTCAATGTTTGAGAAATCAAATACCACGTCATCAGAAGGCTGATTAGCCATCAGACATTGAACTTCCTCCTGTTCACTATCGCTTGATGAAGAGCTACTGGATGAAGAATCGGAATCTGAATCTGCGCAGTTTTTGTTGCTTTCTTCTGCGACAAGCACTTTTCTATCATTCTTTCTGTTGGGCCATTTGTCAGATCTTGTCCTTATCCTTCTCTCCTTTGATCTTTCCTTGGATCTATCGTCCTTCTTCTCATATCTTTTGGGTCTGTCCTCCTTCTTTGGCCTGTTACAGTCAGCAGCAAAATGACCTGGACAACCACAGTTGAAACAGTTCATATCAGTAGATAATTTTTCAGATTTGTTAACATTATTATAAGAAAAGGAAGGGTTATAGGATCTTCTCAGAAATTTCCCAAACTTCTTGATGAAGAGGGACATTGCGTCATTGCTGAGTTGTTTGACAGATTTGCTCGATGAGCATTGTTCAGAAGTTGTTGCTGCCAAAGCTTTAGTTGGTTGAGATGTCGACGGTCCTGCCTCAGATCTTGTCTCTAACTCAAACTCATATGCCTTAAAGTTCGCAAGTAGATCATGAAGCTCAAACTTGTTTAGATCCTTAGATTCCCGCATAGCCATCGTCTTTGCATCCCACTCCCTGGGCAGCGCTCGCATCACTTTAAGTGCTAACTCTCGGTTGCTGTATTCCTTGCCAAAACTTGTAAGCTCTTTCACCACAGCACTGAAGCGCTCATCAAACTCAGCCATGGTCTCTCCCTCTCGCATCTTGATTGATTCGTATTTTTGTTGAGCCACAGTAAGTTTATTCTCCTTTGTTTCTGTTAGAGTAGATGCCCAACTAGCCAACTTGTGGCGTGTGGGTTTATAGACTCTTGTATATGACAATATTTATATAAGATATTCGCATTTACTCATATGGCATTATTTACTTTCATTGTGTGTATGATGATTTACAATTGCGTTGAGTAAAGACCTAGAATACACTAAAGTGTATGTTAGATGTGATAGTGGGTATGACGGGTATCATGAAACACATCTAATAGTCGCTGTGTATTCTAAACATGTTCCTAGTCGATTGCGCCGAATGAGGATAAGGCCGCCCGAGTTCGAGACTAGTATCTACGATGCGAAGTACCATGTTTCATTGGTAGGGAACATTGTGATGTCTGAGTCATGCAGATAGATAGTGACCTGGTGATCTATCGAACTACCCTCGTTCGGACTTTCCAAGTGGTTACCATTTGTTGAGTGGATAAGTCCGAGGTCTTGGTTGTACTGATTAGTCCTCACGACTCGAAACGTCATTGAGACTCTACATGATAGGCG
>KV012912.1:331543-342650 GCA_001598015.1 Dorcoceras hygrometricum
CAAAACCGTCATTTTGCACTGGGGTTCTGAAAAACGGTTTTTCAGATCATAGTGTTCAGTTTTGGAAACTGAATCGATCGGTCCGATCTGATCGGTGATCGGAGTTACGATGAAGTCTCGATGGTGGAGATGAACTGAATGTTCATCCGTTGGACCCTGGCCCGTTGGGCCGGTCCAAGTCCAACACTTAAGTCTATATAATTAGAATTAACTTCAATTATAAACACAAGACAACATTATTAACCCTAACCCTAATCAATAGCCGCCCCTCCTCTCTCTCAAAGAGCCGCCGCCGCCCGCCGCCGCCTCTTCGCCGGAATTTGTTCCGGCCAAATTTGACGAGGTGAATCCGTCCGCGCAGATCTCGTCAGCTCTTATAGTGCAGGCTGACGAAGGAACCTATTCTCCGGTCGTGGACCTGATTGGCGTTAACTACCGCAGTCTGTCGTGAAGTGCCGGTCTCTTTACGAAACCGGTCGGAGCCAGGCACGAGTTGCCAGCAAGGTAGTGTTTTGAACACCCTATGAATGTCATAATTTTTGTATTATATCGTATTGATCGTCTCCCGGACATGTAATTTCTGTTCTTCCGCTGCCTCGCCAGGGGGCGTGATCCGGATCCCAACAGTTTCATCGTTGCCCTCACAGATTTGAATCAGCTTCTCCCAAATCTCCTTCTCTGTGGCACATGTTTTGATCTTGCTGAACATGTTTTTATCCAGGGTCTTGTAAAGAATATCCTTAGCCACATTGTCCAGATTTGCCTTTTTCTTGTCCTCAGTTGTGTATTCATGTCGATTCTTTTCAACCCACTGAGGTGCTCCTTCAGTTATAGCTATTGCAGTGTTGGCTTTCAAAATCTTCATGGGACCATTCGTGATGACATACCACATGTAATCATCTTACGTGGCCAAGTGCTCTTGCATCCTGATCTTCCAATCATCATAGTCCTCCTTCGAAAACATGGGAATCTTGTCATGTGAGGTAGACATATTGAAATATATAGAACGTAAATAACAGACTATTCAATAACTGAGATGCGCAGGCTCTGATACCAATTGATAGGATCAATATGGATCGAAAACAGCCTTAAGAGTTTAGAATGGGGGGTTGAATGAACTCTTAGTATTTTAAATTTTCGAAACCTTTAAAAAATAATTTTACACTGAGTTACCAGATCTGAGGTATCTCAGTTCGAAATCTGATTTCTCGACTAACAATAAATGTGCGGAAAGAAGTCGATCAACCAGTGAACAGTAAAACTGTAAGTGCGATACTGTAAAGTAAAAGTGCAAGGTTCAGAATTTTTTTATGAAAGTTCGGATATCAAATCCTAGGTCTCCCCTTCTTCCTTTGCAGGAAGGTTCCACTAGAAGAAATTTGATGCACACAGCTTCTGCCTACACCCAGTCACCAAGCCTCGCTCAAGATGAACTCCTAGAAACTTCAACTACAAGCAGATACGACTGCTTAATACAATCAATGTGATTTTTAAGACTGCTTCACACAGCAATTATTGTACAGGCTCAAAGATAAATATTACAATGAGATATAATGGTATTGAGTACTGTAGATCTTCTAGTTCTTTTATCAACAAGAACTGTTTACAAATGTAAACCAGAAGATAACTCGAAGGTTAAGAACTATGAAGGATAAACTTGAATGTTCTTCGAGTTGTAATACTGTACTTAGAATATATTTGCAATGAATTGTTCCAGTGAGTATTTGAGAGCTGTTTGAAACACTGATAGCATAGAGGAGCAGAAGACGCAGAAGAAGCAGAAGACTTCTTCATTTGAATTCTTCAGCCTTTTATACTCTTTGTCTTCAACGGTCATTAAATGTAGGCAGTAGAGATAAGCTCTTTCGCATATCTTCATCGTATCATAACATTTAATGCTCCATTAATGCCATACAAAGGTAACCTGCGCTTGTCAGGGCTAAATTGACTTATATACCAAAGCGGGTAATCATCGTATCAAGCATTATGCGCACTGTGCAATTTTTCCAAAAATAGCTCTGATCTTGTCTATTTAATACCAGCCTTTTATATGATATAAACTTTGACCGTTGATTCTCTTTAAATAATTCTTTGATGACCTCTGAAGAGAGTCGAAGCTCACACATGAGTATGCTTGTAATTTTAGTCATATCCGAATGCTTAGATAATTTGCAGAAGTACTGTACTTAAATCTGAATTGTCCTCGAATCTGTTATACTCATTGAGCATTCTGTAACCACTTCTGAAATACTGCGATCTGAATTAACTAGTTTGGAATATGTTTATATTGTCAAATCTGAATAATATCACTTGAGTCAATAACGGAATCTGTTACTAACGCCTCTGAGTCAAGTCTGAATAAACTTTTCTCTAACAACAGATCTCTTACTGCAGCTCCTGAATCAAGTCTGAATGAACTCAAGTCTAAACAACTGTCGCGATATCTGAATTAACTGACTTGAATACTTAACTGATCCAAATAACCAAATCTGATTCGAAAGAATCAACCCGATAACAGAATCTGAATCTCTGAATACTTAAATCTGCTCAGTTCTGAATACTTCCCGAAAAGTCAACACAGATGTCAATGCAACTCAGAACTCTCGAATATGAAATCTTCAATACACTTGTATGACGTCACGGAATCTGAAATCCCAATACACTTGTATGACGTCACGGAATCTGAAATCCTCTTCGAAAACTTAAGAACAGTTCTTAGTCTTATTTCATTATCACCAAAACTTATAAAATTTATCTTAACACTTTGGGTCAACTAACCCCAAACTATGCCAGAAATTTTCTAAGTTGATGCAGAACAAATTCGAGATGAGAATGATGGGAGAGCTGACGTTCTTTCTAGGTTTATAAGTTAGACAACTTGAGAATGGGATATTCATCAATCAAGCCAAATATACGAAAGAAACTGCTAAAGAAGTTCTGAATGGAAAATTGTTCAGCAGCAGCAACCCCAACGAGTGCTTCAATAAAATTGGACAAAGATGAAGCTGGAACTCCAATTGAGGTATCATTGTATCGTGGTATTATTGGCTCATTGATTTACTTAATTTATAGCAGACCAGACATCATGTTTGCTGTTTGTATGTGTGCTAGATTTCAAGCCGAGCCAAACAATCGCATTATATTGTAGTCAAGCACATTTTAAAATATTTGAAGGGAACTTTCAATGTGGGTCTTTGGTATTCCAAAGACTCCAGCTTTCAACTAATCGTTTATAGTGATGCAAATTACGCAGGTTGTAGGATTGATAGGCGAAGCACAAGTGGTATATGTAAATTTTTGGGAGATCGTCTGATTTCCTGGTTCAGTAAGAAGCAAACATCCATTGCTACGTCCACACTGAAGAAGACTATTTAGCGGCTAGAAGCTACCGTGCTCAGTTCTTATGGATTCAACATCAGCTCAAGGACTACGACATTGATGCTTCTGAAGCTCCTATTTTCTGTGAGAATACCAGTGCCATCGCAATTACTCAGAATCCTGTGTTGTATTCAAGAACAAAGCACATATATATTCGGCATCATTTCATAAGAGATCACGTGCTCAAGAAAGACGTAAGGCTGGAGTATGTGTCGACAGACCAGCAAGTTGCTGATATCTTCACAAAGCCTCTACCAGATGCTAAGTTTTTCGTATTTCTAAATATTCTTGGTCTCTTAGAACTGCCTTAATCTATGATTGTGCGAGATTTTTTCAGGTTTAACAACTACTTCAGAGTCTTCTGTTCAGGGGGGACAACGGAGAATCTCATATTTGGTAAACATCAGCGTTGGGAGAACCTCAGATTTAGGGGGAACAAAGCTCAGATCTGAGTTAATAAGTGCTAAGTCAGCTGAATGCGTGAGATCTGAATCATTTCAGATTTCATGTATATACAGTTGATGATTATATATGATCAGACCTGATAGTACCTCAGCTGGAACATTAAACAAATCCAACAGCTGTGACGTGTTTTTAAATGGCGCTCGTTTTTACTTTTCACCATACGAGTGAAAATTTCAAAATCTTTCTAAAATTTGATCGCACCATCGGATGATTTACACGTGGTTGTCATCATACGAACTGTCACATCCACATTCTCTCTCTTCTACCGTTTTGAATTCGTTTATCTTTTATATATCTGTTCATATTCATTTACCATTTACCCTGCGAAAAATATTCTCTTGCTTTCAGAGTTTTCTTTGTAGATAATCTATCTCTTTGGCCTATTTTCTCGTTTGATCAACCTATTGCAATGGCAGCCTCACTTATTCAGAATGCTATTCAAGTCTTTTTCAACTCAGTTCTCAGTATGGAAGACGAAGGCATGGTTAAGATGTTCAAAGCCCTAGAGTCATCTGGACTCCACGAGTTTTTGGGTTGTTCTTCTGCTATCTATGAAGCAGACCTCGTGATTTCTATCAGAATTCCTTAGTGAAGAACAACACAGTGATCAGTTCCGTACAAGGAAAGTATGTTGAAATTTCTGAGGAGCACTTTGTTGGACCTTTCGAGTTGCCTATCGAGTGGTTGATAGATATGAATGAGGTATCGAAAGATCTGGTTTTTGACGTAAAGAGTGCATTTTCTACGAACGGTGAACAGATTAAGACCTCTGGCAAGAAAAAGGAGATGAAAATCGAGTTCAGATTATTGAACGATATTTTGGCTAAGACAGCGACAGTCAAAGCCGGTTCCTTTGATGCAGTGACCCATGAAAGGTTTTTTTCCAATGACAGCTATCCATGGAGGGATAAAGATCAATTGGAGTCGGATTTTGTTTAACATTTTGAAGGATATGGTGACTCCATCTTCCAAGCAAGCCCGAGGGTTTGCTGTGCAAATCTGTATTCTTTTGAAGGGAGCCCCAGACTTGGATTTGGGCGAATCAAAGGCCTTCCCCCCTCTGAAGTTCCTTACGGCCAAGAATGTCGACACGTATGTTGCGAAGAACAAAAATATAACTGTTGACGAGGTGTCGGAAGCGGCGCCAATGGAGAAAGTGGTTAAGAATGCTGCAGCTAAGAGGAGACCAGCTCCTGCTGTTGCTGAGCCTGCGGCAAAGAAGAAAAGGACAACTATGGGGAGAGCTGATCCTACAGAAAATAATTTAGCTCTTGTACCCGTGGTGCAAGATGTTGAACCCATTTCTGTTATACCAGCTAAAAGCTCTAGAGTTCGACGACGCCAAGCACCAAAACGCAAATTGGTTTTACAAGAATCAGATGAGGAGGAGATTGTTGACAGGGGACTGATAAGGAAAGAACAACTGTGGAACCGCCACTTGTGGAAGAAATAGTTGAGGAGATTGTTTCAAATGTTATTGCGGAGACAGCTGAGATAGAGACAAAGGAGACGGAGAGCGGGATAGATGTTTCATCTATCAATAATTATGATGAAGACATAAGTCTGTAGGTGTTATCCAATGAATAAGGACCTCTGGTTGAGACGGAGAAGCAGAAGGAGACGGAGAAGGAGATGGAGAAGGAGAAGCAGAATGAGAAGGAGAAAGAGAAGAAAACAGAGAAGGAGGCAGCTGATAAAAGGAAACAAGTTGAGAAGATTATTGACTCTGAGGACACAGAGCCCTTGAGCAAGGTTCTGGATCTTACCGAGACATCCTTGTCTGATGAGGAGTCTATGTCTATTGATGATATTTTGAGGCAGATTCCGGAAAAGATGATGTTGCCATCTGTTCTGGCTGAGGATACAACGAAGATCAGATTTGGTCATGGAATTGCTTTTAGGGAAGAAAACTGGTACAAAGCCAGCCTTCCACAGATTGACGCTGATGACAAGGGGAAGGAGCCCCTTGTGGAGGAAATTAATAAAGGGAATCCAGCGAAGGAGATGTTTTCGTTGATTTGTGCATATATCGATTTTCTTGTACAGCTTAGGGAAGAAGTTATAGAAGAGATTTCTTCATTCTTTCAGTCTTCGCCACTTGTCAGTTTTGAAATCAATTTCAAATTTGGCAATAAAGGAAGAGCAGGTATTGCAGTGGGCTGAGACAGATTCTTTACAGACAGCAGTTCTGAGGCGAGTGTATATAATTGCAAAGTACAGGGAGATGCTGCTCCGAAAATTTTTGGAAGCAAGGCACAAAAATTTTGAATCCGGCACACCCACTACAACAATTGATCTTCTAGTTTTGGACTTGATCTCAGATGCTCATCGCAGTTCACTGAAATTTCTGCTAGAGCAAATGAGACAACACAAGCTGGAGTGGACACGTCCGTGTAACTCAGAGCTGTTTGGGAGAGAGATGTACAGGGTGGTGCAGATCTTTCGCGATTTTATTCTAGCGTCAAGTCTACTTGCTGGTAAGGCCACTGATTTTGATTGACGGGTCTTGGACAGTAATACAGGGTACAGATCGTTGGAGAAGCGGATGTAAGTTAACTCTTTTTCGCAAGAGGAAGCAGCTGCCGTAGAGGCCAGTTGTGGATGCATTTGTCCCATGTGCTTTTTCATTGAGCCAGTCCAAGATCTGGACTCTCGACCGCCTTACTCTGGGATTGTTCGAAGGCGCTGGGCTGAAGTCTGTGTAGATATTGTACAGTTTTATCTTTTTGGACATCTGCAGCCAGTAGTACCTATAATTTGTGTAGAGATATAGTTGTTGTAGGACCGATTGTGGATTTATAATCAGTGCCGACGGGATATCTTGGTGTATTTTTGCGAGGTTTAGATGCGAATCCGAATCCTTCCAGTCCTAGTTCTTCTGTTGTTTCTCCTATGCTTTTTACAGCTAATGATATTCCTCAGACTCCACCTACCGATGATATTCTTCAGGATGAAGCGAAAATTGTTGTATTCCTCACCTTTCTATACTAGCTGTTGCTGTTCCTACCACAGATTATAACGAGTCTTTTGCCTAGCTCCGAGCTACTGTTGATCAGATTTCACTTGAACAAGTGCAGACTCGGTTCCACTTAGATGACCTCAAGGTCGCACATTTTGGAAAGATCACAGACCTTGAGAGGGAGTTTTCCTTTGCTTCTACTCATCAGGAGATAGTCTTTCAAAATAAAATTCTTGACGTTCAACAGGAAATAAAGACTTAGAAGCCTGCTCTGACTCTAGAACTGAATAATATCCGTAAGTAGGTACAGGATCAGAAGGCTGCTCTTGCACATGATTTGCTTGAATTCCGAGTGGAAACACAGGAAAAATTCAATACCCTTAGTGCTCACTTTGCTGAAATCATTTCCTACATTAATAGGCGTGATGAAAAAAAGGGGGAAATGGAGAGTAGTCGAGGACCGTAGCCTCCTGAAGAAAGAATCAGACCTGGAGATGGAGGAAGAGGTAGAGGTAGCAACTGTGAACCTTCAAAGAAAAGAGGTAGTGGATTGTACAGATCAGGAAGTGGTAGCAGGAGTTCGGGCTGGAATCGTTGGTTTGGATGAACAGAGTTGAGCAGATTTCCTTTTTCAGTTCTTTGTACAAAACTCTTGTACTTAGCCAGTTTTGATTTTATATATTTAGCAGACTTGGAGCAATTTACTATGGTACAGGACAGAAAGAGGTTTCAGGTCAGAAGATGTATTTAAACATAAAGGGGGAAAATCAATTATAAAAGGAAAAGGAGGAAGCTTCGTAAAGGAGAAAGATTTCAGATCTGATCGTGATACAGTTAGTTATGGTTAAAGAGAAGTAAAGAGGGAAGAGACGTAAGTTTGTGAGTCTATCTATTTGAAACAGTCTGAATCAAATTTGATTTCAAAGCCCAAACAGATTCCATATTTTAGATTCAGATTTGACAGCTATTTCTTTCAAAGGATTCAACGATCGAGATTGTATCATATAAAGCCTGTTAGACAAAGTGGATGAAAGAGACACAAGTTCAGAGCTATTTGGAGTATATTTTGCAGGACGCAGAGTTGGTATATACGATGTTTAACTACTTTGGGTATAAAGGTCAACAAAGCTCTTACAACAGCAGACAAATCTTTGCATAACATTAATGGAGCATTTAATGCATTGATACGATGAAGATATGCAAACAAGGTTTGTGTCTACTGGATAAATTAATGACCGTTGAAGATGGAAGAGTATTTATAGCTGAAGAAATTCAAACGTGAAGCTCTCTCTTGCTCGCTGCTGATTTTGAACTCTTGACAATTTGAACGCTCTCTCTTCTGCAACTCACTGGGTGATTTTTACAAGCGCTGGTGACTCTTTGCAAAATTAAAAACGTTCTCAACTTCTATCATTTTCGTATCCCAGCCTTCATCATCAACATTCTTGTTCAGTACTCATCAGATATAATCCTCGAGATCTCTTCTGGTTTACATTTGTAAATTCGTTTCATTGTAAAAGAAACCAGAAAATTTACAAAACTCTTAGTGTTGTGTTCGTTGTAAAATCCGTTCAGAGTCTGTAACGAACTTGCTACATGAATCAGTTCGAAAAATCATTTTTTTGTATTCAGCAGTGACATCTGCGTTGTATTGTGGTGTTAGGAGTTCACTGTGAGCGAGGCTCTAGTGATCGGGTGTTTACAGAGGCTGTACTCATCAAATCTTCTAGTTGAACCTTCTTGAAAAGAAAAGGGGAGACGTAAGATTTAAGATCCGAACTTCCAGAAACAAATTCTCGACCCTATCTTTTTATTTATTTGCATCGTTATTTATTTAACTGTTCACTGTTTAATCGGTTTCTTCCGCACATTATGTTTAACCGAGAAAACAGATTTGGACTGAGAGCCTCAGATCTGGTCACTCAGATCTGAGTTAAGAGAAAGCTTGTAAAACAGTTTTAAAGGTTTCAAAAAAAAAAAATCTAAGGAGTTCATTCACCCCCCCCCCCCTTCTGAACTCCTGGGATTATTCTAAACACTATTTTCGATTCCATTGATCCTATCACCTTCATTGGAAACATTGGAAAATTTTGTTATAGGATTCCATGGAAGATATGAATTAGATTTTAAAAATGATTTTATTCAAAGATTGAGTTTTCCCTACTCTAATACCACTTGATAGGATCTGAACACGCCATATCAGAGTTTAGAGGGGAGTGAATATCTTTTGAAATCTTTGTGTTTAAAAACTATTTTTACAATTAGCCCAGTTAGAAGCATAATCTAGAACTCAATTTAATCTGCTTTCTTGAGAAATAAAATATTATGCGGAAATCAATTAAGCAGTGAGTTGAAAATGTGATGTATGTAAACTGAATAGTAAGAATAGATGAGAGTTGGGATTTGTTTGATATTTTAAAAGATATAGCATGCTGAGCCTTGAGGCTCACTAGATTTAAATGTTGCAGGTGAGACTGCTGATGAGTTTTTCCCTACTAACGGTGAGGACCTCTGAGCATCCGCTGCAGCTGTACCCCGTGGCCACTCTGACGTTCTATGTCATGATGCATTTTCAGATGTCTTATTTAGCATGTTCAATTTCCGAGATATTTACGTACTTTGATTTTTAAACAATATTGATGATTTGATGTTTTAAGATATCCATTTATTTATGTTTAAAGGAGGATGAGAAATTTTTAAAAGGGAGCGAGCCATAATTTTAGCCTATTTATTCCGCACATGATTTAAAAAAAATTCTAGAGTCTGGTTCGTTTCAGTTGGTAACGGAGCGGTGGTTCTGGTGGGGTACTATCCTGCTGCGTGGAGCTCGGAAGTCGCAATACCTGTCTGTGAGTTTTATTGTTTACGATTCATGTTTATTTTCGCATGCTGCATGTTTTAGTTCTGCATGAGTTTTGCCTTATAAGTTTAAGAGTTAGACGCTTAGTCATGCACTTAGATTTACGTGGTAAGGTTTTGGTGTACCAGTATGCCCCCCAGACACGACAGAAGCTAGCAGGATGATGCTACACCTCGTCCTCCTCCCCGATATCCTCAGTTGACACCCTACGAGAGGGCTAGGGTGGATATGCTAGCCAGGATCACAAGTTTATTGGGGAGTCAGTCAGAGCGACTTGGGAAGTCCCATGAGGAGGACGTAGCTGAGAGGTTCCGCAAGCAGGGACCTGAGGAATTTGCCGGGACTAGATCCGCTAGTTGCTGAGTAGAGCACTACTAGGAGATTCTATGCCTTAGGTTGATGGGTATGATCAAGTAAGAACTGTTAGACCTTTTAGAACTTTCCTTGAGAACTTAGACGGATAGGACTAACGAACTTAGAAATGGGATAGGCATCTAAACTATTTTTGGGATCTAGTTTGACCATAAACGCGTGCCTGTGTGACGTTTCTGTTTCAGGCGATATTCGTGTGCTAGGTGTCACTACACTCGCTTTAATAGACTCATGGGGGGTAGCTCTCGCTGTGACGGTTCCATCAGGAGAGGAGTTGACGACGACCAACGATTTTCTGGGATTGATGATGATGTTCCAGGATCATGCGGTCAGAGAAGACTTGGTCGTTTTGTCGATGTCTGGATTCGACCTCATCGTAGGTATGGATTGGTTGACGGAGTTTTGACCGGTGATCGATTTCCATCAGAGGTCAGTGACTATCAGGTCGCAAGGGTAGGAGACCTTCTTATTTGAGGTATCAAGGAGACCACGTAAGCCCAGATTCATATCGTTTCTACAGGACAAGAAGCTAGTTGAGCTCGTATGTCAGGCATTCTTGGCCAGTGTTACTGCTTCAGGAGATTCAGCATGCCCTTCACTGTCTGAGGTGGAGGTAGTCAGGGACTTTGCAGATGTTTTCCCTAATGACGTTGTGGGAGTTCCACCAGAGCGAGAGGTGGAGTTTTCGATTGAGTTAGCACCAGGTACAGTGACCATATCTAAGGCGCCATACCGATTGGCTCGTGCCGAGATGAAGGAGCTGAAGGAGCAAATTCAGGAGTTGCTCGACAAGGGATTCATTTGTTGGTGATCCGGATCGCGCCCCCCGGCTAGGCAGCGGAAGAACAAAAAATAGATGCCGGGAGACGATCAATACGATAAAACAATTAACAATTAATGTCATTCATAGGGTGTTCAAAACACTACCTTGCTAGCACTTGTGCTTGGCTCCAACCGGTTTCGTAAAGAAAACGGCACTTCACGGTAGACTGCGGTAGATAACGCCAATCAGGTCCATGACCGGATACGAGACTCCTTCGTCACCCTGCACTAGAAGGCGTGACGAGATCTGC
>KV012912.1:360400-398139 GCA_001598015.1 Dorcoceras hygrometricum
TAGCGACTCTCGATTTACCAATGGTCGTTGATCTGATCGGGATATATGGATTGAAAGGACCGTACTGTACGCTAACCACGACCAACTGGTTCTTGCAGGCACTATCAGTGATACCTAGGAGATCATGGGGCGATGTTGCTAGACGCTTTACCATGATCCGTTGGGCAGGTCCGGAATTGTGATTCCGATGCCACAATGGTTGTGGGTCCACGGCTAGCTGTATCCCTGAACCATTGAGGGTCACACAAGTACTAGATTTGAGATTCCCGCACGGATACTCAGCTCAATGTGTTGAGCATGAGAAGAGGATTTCGGGAAGTGCGACTTCCTAAAAGTCAACAGGGGTCAAACCGGGGTTTCCCGCTGTTGAGGGGCAAAACGGTCATTTTGCACTGGGTTTCTGAAAAATGGTTTTTCAGATCATAATATTCAGTTTTGGAAACTGAGTCGATCCATCCGATCTGATCGGCGATCGGAGTTACGGTGAAGTCTCGGTGGTGGAAATGAACTGAATGTTCATCGTTGGACCCGGGCCCGTTGGGCCGGTCCAAGTCCAACACCTAAGCTTATTTAATTAAGTCTAAACCTAGACTAAACCTAACACTTGACACAACTCCCAAAACCCTAAATTGCGCCGCCCCTCCTGTCTCCCACAAGCCGCCGCCGACGCCCGCCGTGCGCCGTCGCCGTCGTCGCCGGAAATTCGTTTCCGGCCAACTCGACGAGGAGAATCCGTTCGTGCAGAATTCGTAAGTGCTTCTAGTGCAGGCTGAAGAAGGAGTCTCGGTTCTGGTCGTGGACCGGATTGGCGATATCTACCGCAGTCTACCGAGAAGAGCCGACGTTATTGTAACTACGGTTGGAGCCAGGCACAAGTGCCAGCAAGGTAGTGGTTTTTGAACCCCCTATGTCTGTCGATAACTGTTATCAATTTTTCGTATTGATTGTCTCCCGGATTTTATTCTTTGTTCTTCCGCTGCCTCACCTGGGGCGGATCCGTATCCCCAACAGTTGGCGCCAGCTGAGTTGAAGGAATTCAAAGAGCAGTTGCATGATATTTTAGAGAAGGGCTTCATTAGACCGAGTATGTCGTCGTGGGGAGCTTCGATTCTTTTTGTGAAGAATAAGGATGGATCTATGAGGATGTGTGTGGATTTTCGGCAGTTGAACAAAGCGACGATTAAGAACAAGTATCCGTTGCCGAGGATTGATGACTTGTTTGACCAGTTGCAGGGATCTGCTGTATACTCTAAGATTGATCTGCGGTCTGGTTATCATCAGTTACGGATTATAGACGCTTACGTGGCGAATACGGCATTCTGGACGAGATATGGGCATTATGAGTTTCTGGTGATGCCATTTGGATTGAAGAATGCTCCTACTGTCTTCATGGATTTGATGAATCGCGTCTTCAGTGAGTATATCGATCGTTTTGTGATTGTATTCATAGATGACATCCTGGTGTATTCGAAGAACTTCAGAGATCATAAAGAGCACTTGAGATTGGTTTTGCCGAAACTGAGAGACTCACAACTGTATGCGAAATTCAGCAAGTGTGAATTCTTGCTAGATAGAGTTGTCTTTTTGGGTCATGTCATTTCAGCGCAATGGATTTCCGTGGATCCGAGTAAGATCGAAGCAGTTCTTAACTAGGAGCGACCTAGGAGTGTGACTGAGATCCGTAGTTGGTGTATTCGAAGAACTTCAGAGATCATAAAGAGCACTTGAGATTGGTTTTGCCGAAACTGAGAGACTCACAACTGTATGCGAAATTCAGCAAGTGTGAATTCTTGCTGGATAGAGTTGTCTTTTTGGGTCATGTCATTTCAGCGCAAGGGATTTTCGTGGATCCGAGTAAGATCGAAGCAGTTCTTAACTAGGAGCGACCTAGGAGTGTGACTGAGATCCGTAGTTTCTTAGGTTTGTCCGACTATTATAGGCGTTTTATTGAGACGTTCTCTTCGATAGCTAGGCTGATGACTCAGTTGACCCAGAAAGATAGGAAATTTGTTTGGACTGATGAGTGTGAGTCGAGTTTCCAGTTTCTTAAGGAGAAGTTGACTACTGCTCCTGTGTTAGCTTTGCCTTCGGGTTCGGGAGGTTTTGTAGTTTTCTCTGATGCTTCTCTGAGTGGTTTGGGTTGTGTTCTGATGCAGAGCGGGTTTGTGATAGCCTATGCGTCTCGACAGTTGAAGCCCCATGAGACGAGATACTCCGTTCATGATTTAGAGTTGGCTACAATAGTGTTTGCCTTGGATATTTGGCCTCACTATTTGTATGGTGAACAGTTTGTGGTGTACACCGACCACAAAAGTTTGAAGTATATCTTCACGCAGTCAGATTTGAATATGAGGCAACGCCGCTGGATGGAGTTGCTGAAGGATTTTGAGTGTGAGATTCAGTATCAGCCTGTGCGAATGAATTTAGTGGCCGATGCTTTGAGTAGGAAATCCAAACCTGTGATGTTGACGTCGATGAGTATATGCAAAGTCCATGAGGATTTGTGGAAATCTGGATGGCGTTTTCAGTCAGGTGATCAGTGCTTTGTGGTTTCTTCTTTTTAGGTTGAGCCACAGATTGTAGCTGACATTAAAGTAGCGCAGAGGACTGATCCGTATGTTCATGAGTTGAAGAGTAAGGCTCTGATCGGCATAACTATGCTGAAGACTTTGGGCTGTCCTCATCGATCCCATATCCTTGTCATTATACCTGCTGTCTGCTACACTAGCTCCGGCCCAGTCAGCACTCTCTCTCCAACCTTGTCCCAGTGCACGGGAGATCGACATCTCCTCCCGTATAGAGCCTCATACGGATCCATCCCAATCGATGCCTGAAATGTGTTGTACGTGAACTCTACTAGAGGCAATCTTGAGTCCCACGTACCCTGGAAATCTATTACACAAGCTCTCAACAAATCCTCCAGAATCTGGATGACTCTATCCGACTGACCATCCGTCTGCGGGTGAAACGCCGTGCTGAACGACAACCTAGTCCCCAAGGCGGCATGTAAACTCCTCCAAAACGCAGATGCAAACCTGGAGTATTCCGATGGTCAAAGTCCGGTGGCAGAATCACTCAGAGGATGAGGCTACCTGAGAGACTGAGGCCGATATGCGGACGCGCTACCCTGAGATTTTGGTACGTACTTAATTTCTAGGAAGAAATTCCTTTAAGGGGGGAGAGTTGTAACGCCTAGAAATCCCAATTACGTAGAAATGAGTGCATGACTATGGGAAAAAGTATTTTAGAAAATTAAACGCTATTTTATGTGATTTATTTGTGATTTTAATGTTGCATGATATGCATGTATGTTTTTAGCCTGTTTGAGTTCCGGGCGCGTGGACGAGACTGGGGACAACCAAGATGAAATTTATTTGAGATTTTAAACCATTAGATTTTTAAGAGAAAGTTTATTATTTTTAAGAGGCAATTTCCAAAAATTAGGGTTTTTATAATTATTTTTGAGGGGAACCCGTTTTTTCGCATATACGGGCTATTTTAATGAGTTTTTCTATTTTTTGCAAATTTAGGAAATTATTTGATGGATCTGTTTTGATAGATCCTGATTAAGTTTTGAATTACACAAAATCTGTTATTGTGTTTCTAACAATTCCACTTAAGTGTGCAGATTTTAGGAACGAAGAAGAAGATGAACAGTAGCAGAAGTTTGTCCAGCCGATGGTTCACAATATAAGTTCAGCAGTTGGTTTGGTTAATCATTGTAATCTACAGCTGGATTAGAAATGGAGACGTCCAAAGTTAAGTTAGGTGTTCGAAATCAGGCAGAGGCCAAGTTGAACCAGCTGGAGCATAGTGAATCAGCTGGTACGATAAGAACCAGCTGCAAGCGCTAGAAGAAGAAGATGGATCAGCTGGTACATCAAAAGAGAACCAGCTGGAACATCTAAGTGGACCATCGATGATGATGTAATCGGTGACGACATCATGTTCAGCAGATGAATAAAGATCAGCTGGTGCGAAAGGACCAGCTGGAACATAAGCTAAGAAGAGTCGCAAGATGGAGCTGGAACGATAAAGATCAGCTGGAGCGCTAAGCGTGGATGACATCAGCAGTGACGTCATCATTCAACAGGAAACTTCAGTGATCAGCAGTTGAGCTAAAGCTATCAGCAGTTGTGAAGAGAAGCGCAAGAGAGAAGCGACGTCGTACAGGAAGATCTATCAGCAGAGAGCTACAGTGCAACCAGCAGTTGGTATTTGGAGTTAGCGATAGCAAAACGATGTCGTTTCAATTAATGGATACGACAGCGTTTTGCCTTTGCGCTAAGGATTCAGCAGATGCTCTTTGCGATGAGGAAAACCAGCAGGTACAACTCTCAAGAGTA
Organism: Dorcoceras hygrometricum; assembly: GCA_001598015.1. Lineage (NCBI taxonomy): Eukaryota > Viridiplantae > Streptophyta > Magnoliopsida > Lamiales > Gesneriaceae > Dorcoceras > Dorcoceras hygrometricum. Next base: position 364,747 of record KV012912.1, read on the forward strand.
ACCAGCAGTAGCTTGTACATCTAGTCGCAAGCAACAGTACATCCAGACGCGAGCTACAATGAACCAGCTGTTGCTATGCATTCAGTAGCAAGATGATGTACCAGTCGCGAGCTACAGTGGATCCAGTCGCGAGCTTCAGTGCTATTGCATATCCAGTCGACATGGAATCCCAGACGCAAGAAAAGCAGAAGTAGCGAAGCGTTGCAACCAGGCGCAAAGTATTCAGTCGTCAAAGTAACCAGTCGCGGCAGTAGTAGAAATGAATCAGGATCGAAGCAGTTGACAATTTACGAAGAGTTATCAAAGCTGGGTGTCAACTGCTGAGCTCAATTGAAATGGTGAAAACGACAAGAAGCCTGCAAAAGAAAAGGACACAAGGACTATTCCCTGTCAGTACTTTACAGAACATATTTGAACGGGAAGAATTTTGTGTCCAACGGTTTGAATTCGAAAAGAGGCTTATATACGTATAGATCAAAGTCTTCTAGTGGAGCCTTCCGAGGTGGAAGAAGGGGAGATGTAGGACATTGAGGTCCGAACTTCCAGAAACAAATCTTGTGTATCGTCTTCTTTAAGCTTTCAGCACTCATATTTAATTTAGCATTCTCGCATTGCATAACAGATTTCAGCACGCACGTGAAATAGATTTCAGCACTCGCACATTTCAGCGCTTACGTTTACAGTTAGCACACTTGCACTTTCAGCTTTCACGCATACACAGCACACAAGCACTTGCACAGTTTCGAACAGATCTGTTTGAATCGTTTTAAAATACAAGGATTCAGTTCTGGTGCTTCCGCATGATTTTAATTTCATACCAGATCTGTCTCCGGTGCTCTTGTTGATTTTAAGTGTTCAAGAACAAGAGGTATTGCACCTCCAGTCTTAAGTAGCAGCGCGCAAAATGTTTTTAACTCTTCAAAAAGCGTGGCTGCTGATCTTTTTGATCCTATTTTTGGACCATCATTATTTTTACGAAAATTTAAGTTGGAGGCTATCTTTGGGAGTTTTAAACACATTTAAATTAGGAGGAGGGTTAGTATGGGAAAAAAATCTTAATTTTCTTAATTAAACCATTGGTAGGGGTCTTTTTGGCACAACTCATTCTCCCCTTCACCCCAAATTCGAAAACCATACTTCTCCCTACTCTCCTAGCCGCCTCAAGCCACTCCCCTCTCCCTCAAATTCGAAAATTTCAAGCTTTTGGTGATCCAAGGCGGTCTTGTCCCAATCTCACGTCCTACACATCGATAACTCGCAGATCTTCTTTTCTCCAACAAAGGCATGTAATATCTCTTCTTTTTCTCACCATTTAAGCAATTCTGTTTTTAATCAATTATTGCATGAATTGAATGTGATTTAAATTGATCTATGTTTTTTGTTTGAGATCCATGCATATATCATGATTTTCAACACGTATTTAATCCATCTCTTGATGTGCTTCGGTCATGGATGGTTCTTGAGGCTTGGGTCTGGTCCAAGGATAGTATCAGTAGTTAGTCCATCGAGTTAGGTCACGTGGGTCCAAACGGGGATGGATTTGGTCAAGGAATGAATTAGTTACGGATTTTATGATCAGCACGTGTCCTGGCTTGTCGTATGTGCGCGATAGTAGAGTTGTTGGGGTTGGGTAAGTCGCTCTATATGGTCTATTTGGTCAAGGTTGATTGTAGAGATATCTCATTTAATTAGGGTCACATAGGTAGAAACGGAGAGCGGTTTGGTAGAGGAACGAATTATTTATGAATTTTATAGTTAGCATGTGTCCTGGTTGCAGTCTGCAAATTAATGCCTAAAAAATGATTTTTAGCATGTGTGAATTTTAAACGGTTTGGCTGGACAGGTTTGGTGGGTTCGGTTGTATCGGGATTAGTCGAGGGTCGAGTCAAAATATTTTAAGTTTGATCCGACTTATTTTATTTCTGGACCCGGTATTTTATTTTTAAAGTTTAGGTCCAATTTTAAGAATTTCGTGTCAAATGTTTTAAGTCAAAAATCTAAGTCAAAATTTTAATGATTTTATGGACCTAATATTTTGTTTTATTTTTAAAGTCAAAATTGTGGTCAATGAGACTTTTTATTTAGTCAAATTTTAATATTTGATTTTTAAAGGGAATGATGGAGTATTTTTATAAAATTCTAAGGTTTCGGTTTGAAGCTAATGGGTCAAGTCATGTTTAGGGTTATATGTTATTTCAAAGTTAAGTCTAGGCTTTTGGGCTTAGAATTAGTGAGCCAGACACCTGAACCAGTCCTTAATCGGAGTAGAAAATGTAGAAGCTCGTGTATATATATTTAATTAGATATGTAGTATTTTACGTATGATAATGTTTAAATGAAAGAATAAATATATATTGATGGGCTAAGCCATTTAAATTGCATGTATTTATGAAATGCACGCATCATGAGAATTTATTAAACGTTAAAGGCATGTTTTAACGAAAAATCCGAGGGATTGAAGTGATTTGTGGCAAGTTTATTGATGGGATATAGTCGGGATACCGGGCCCGAGGATCCCGTATTTTATTGTATTACAAGCCTATGGATCAATGTGATCACGACACCATTTCACAACAGTTCCCGTCCAAGCACGATGACGTTAAACTTGTGTATGTAGTTAGTCACACAGTTGCGGCTGGTGTGCATTTGTGAAGTCTAGGAGTTCTCGCAGCTTCTGGTTGCGGGATTGGGTCTGTACGTGTTGTATAGATCAAAGTCTTCTAGTGGAGCCTTCCGAGGTGGAAGAAGGGGAGATGTAGGACATTGAGGTCCGAACTTCCAGAAACAAATCTTGTGTATCGTCTTCTTTAAGCTTTCAGCACTCATATTTAATTTAGCATTCTCGCATTGCATAACAGATTTCAGCACGCACGTGAAATAGATTTCAGCACTCGCACATTTCAGCGCTTACGTTTACAGTTAGCACACTTGCACTTTCAGCTTTCACGCATACACAGCACACAAGCACTTGCACAGTTTCGAACAGATCTGTTTGAATCGTTTTAAAATACAAGGATTCAGTTCTGGTGCTTCCGCATGATTTTAATTTCATACCAGATCTGTCTCCGGTGCTCTTGTTGATTTTAAGTGTTCAAGAACAAGAGGTATTGCACCTCCAGTCTTAAGTAGCAGCGCGCAAAATGTTTTTAACTCTTCAAAAAGCGTGGCTGCTGATCTTTTTGATCCTATTTTTGGACCATCATTATTTTTACGAAAATTTAAGTTGGAGGCTATCTTTGGGAGTTTTAAACACATTTAAATTAGGAGGAGGGTTAGTATGGGAAAAAAATCTTAATTTTCTTAATTAAACCATTGGTAGGGGTCTTTTTGGCACAACTCATTCTCCCCTTCACCCCAAATTCGAAAACCATACTTCTCCCTACTCTCCTAGCCGCCTCAAGCCACTCCCCTCTCCCTCAAATTCGAAAATTTCAAGCTTTTGGTGATCCAAGGCGGTCTTGTCCCAATCTCACGTCCTACACATCGATAACTCGCAGATCTTCTTTTCTCCAACAAAGGCATGTAATATCTCTTCTTTTTCTCACCATTTAAGCAATTCTGTTTTTAATCAATTATTGCATGAATTGAATGTGATTTAAATTGATCTATGTTTTTTGTTTGAGATCCATGCATATATCATGATTTTCAACACGTATTTAATCCATCTCTTGATGTGCTTCGGTCATGGATGGTTCTTGAGGCTTGGGTCTGGTCCAAGGATAGTATCAGTAGTTAGTCCATCGAGTTAGGTCACGTGGGTCCAAACGGGGATGGATTTGGTCAAGGAATGAATTAGTTACGGATTTTATGATCAGCACGTGTCCTGGCTTGTCGTATGTGCGCGATAGTAGAGTTGTTGGGGTTGGGTAAGTCGCTCTATATGGTCTATTTGGTCAAGGTTGATTGTAGAGATATCTCATTTAATTAGGGTCACATAGGTAGAAACGGAGAGCGGTTTGGTAGAGGAACGAATTATTTATGAATTTTATAGTTAGCATGTGTCCTGGTTGCAGTCTGCAAATTAATGCCTAAAAAATGATTTTTAGCATGTGTGAATTTTAAACGGTTTGGCTGGACAGGTTTGGTGGGTTCGGTTGTATCGGGATTAGTCGAGGGTCGAGTCAAAATATTTTAAGTTTGATCCGACTTATTTTATTTCTGGACCCGGTATTTTATTTTTAAAGTTTAGGTCCAATTTTAAGAATTTCGTGTCAAATGTTTTAAGTCAAAAATCTAAGTCAAAATTTTAATGATTTTATGGACCTAATATTTTGTTTTATTTTTAAAGTCAAAATTGTGGTCAATGAGACTTTTTATTTAGTCAAATTTTAATATTTGATTTTTAAAGGGAATGATGGAGTATTTTTATAAAATTCTAAGGTTTCGGTTTGAAGCTAATGGGTCAAGTCATGTTTAGGGTTATATGTTATTTCAAAGTTAAGTCTAGGCTTTTGGGCTTAGAATTAGTGAGCCAGACACCTGAACCAGTCCTTAATCGGAGTAGAAAATGTAGAAGCTCGTGTATATATATTTAATTAGATATGTAGTATTTTACGTATGATAATGTTTAAATGAAAGAATAAATATATATTGATGGGCTAAGCCATTTAAATTGCATGTATTTATGAAATGCACGCATCATGAGAATTTATTAAACGTTAAAGGCATGTTTTAACGAAAAATCCGAGGGATTGAAGTGATTTGTGGCAAGTTTATTGATGGGATATAGTCGGGATACCGGGCCCGAGGATCCCGTATTTTATTGTATTACAAGCCTATGGATCAATGTGATCACGACATGATGAAGTGGCAGCATAGAGGTGTATGGGTTCCCGAGGTAAGGTTAGGTGAACCGCACCACCATGTACGTTGGTTCTCTTGACTGATCAATCATACGTCCGCTCAAATTTCACGGATACGACTCACACTTTTTTTGTTACATTATGTCATGCCTTATTATGTACGCCCGACCTTACCTCGGGATCCCACACATCTCTATGCTGCCACTTCACCATGTCGTGATCACATAGATTCATCGGCTCGTAATACATTAAAATAGGGGATCCTCGGGCCCGGTATCCCGACTAGCTCCCATCATTAAACTTTCCACAAATCAATTCAATTCCTCGGGTTTTCCTTTGAAACATACCTTTAACGTTTCATAAATTCTCATAATGCGGGCATTTCATAAAAACAAGCACACCATGCAGTCGCACCACAAAATCTATGTACAACTTCACCATTTTCTTCAAATAATACGTCATATTGTAGGGAATGAAGTGAGTAGACTTCGAAAATCTGTCTATAACAACCCAAATAGCATCACAACCTCTACTGGAACGAGGAAAATTGTGAGGACTAGAAATTGTAAGTATGATTTATTGGCTAATCAGATTTGGATTGGGATTAGCTATTTGAGTTTCTCAGTATCGGGTTTTCAGATTAGAGGACTTGGTGATATTTCAGAATTTCAGTTTTGAGCGGGATTTGGATGTTCAGATCTATCCCTCGCGTGTTTGCTTGAATTCTCGCGAGCAGGGAGTGAAACGCTGTCGTATTGCGTATTCAGACTTGATTCTAGTGAATGATATCTGCTTATCGGGCGTGAGCAGATGTGAGTTTCTACTCGAGGAAGTCAGCGATGGTCAGTGGTCCAGAGTTGTTCAGATGTCAACGTCTGCTTATCGGGCGTGAGCAGATGTGAGTTTCTACTCGAGGAAGTCAGCGATGGTCAGTGGTCCAGAGTTGTTCAGATGTCAACGTTGGTCAACGGTACTGGGTAGACCGGTGCGGTTTGGTGAATGCAGATGTTATCAAGATCTGAGGAGCCTTAGAGGGATCTGTTGTGAGAGCGGACTCCGATGCTACGTCATTTTGATAAGTAAGAGCGATGTCGTGTTGGTATCAGAAACGCGTGTTTGTTTGGAGATCAGATCTGAGTTAGCGTTGGCAGATGTGAGCGATAGCTGAGGCCAGAAATGAGAGACTTCTGCCTTGGCAATGAGATCTGAACTAATCGGTGAATTGATTTCCATTGTAGCACAGACTTGGGGATTTTAAATTAAGCGTCGATCAACACTTAGAGTATTTCGAATCTTATATTCCCTATCTTCATCCCCGATAACCCTCGATTGCTACTGTTCACCCGAACCCTATTTCCGTCGATTGCCATTGTTTCTCGCCGCTGTTGGGAGCAACATTGGTAGCGGTGAGCTCGTCTTCTCTAGGGATTTCGATTGATACCAGTTTGGAGACTGGAGTCGCCGGATTCAAGGAGCGCGAAGTTGTTGCAGTGTTCGTGTGTCTTTGCGATTGTGGACCAGTAGTTCTTCTGTTCTTTAACAGCTTTGGATTCGAACTTGTAGTAGCTGCTGCTGAGTTTACGTGGAGCTACTAAGGCAGTAGACTTCAGTTGGCTGCTGTGCCCTTGTTGTGGTGAGATCTGTTGAGGTGAATCTGATTGAGGTATGAATTGAGCTAGATTTTTGCAGCTTTGTTATCAGCTTTGGGATATTTCCTTCGTGTATTAGATGTTGTGTTTTGTATTGCCTACTGAATGATTTGTGCTCATATCTGTTTTATGTGCATGTGATTTTATGCATTGATTAAGCATGAGTCTGTCGTGCATTCACGCATACATATTGAGCCAGATTCCTTTGGAAGCTGAATCCCTTTACACTTTATGATCGGTCGGCTGAGTCGTCGTGCCTGAAAGGTCCAACATTGTTTTTGATGTGATGGCCAGCTGAGTCGTTGCGCCTGAATACCACACTACCTTGTGATGGTCGGCTGAGTCGTCGTACCTGAAGATCACAAGTTGATGATGATTGATGAGATCTGCACAGATGAGTCGTTGTGCTATATTTTCCTACCGATGACTCTTGGTAGCCCTTTTTCATGCATTGCACGATCGAGATATTCATTGTCTGATATGATAGATTCTTTTATTGTGCTCTTTGTACTGAGGTTTTACCTCGTTTGTTTTCCCTGTTTTGGGCTGCCTTGGTTTTGTATTGGCCTTGGCAGGTTCTTCAGGTAACCAAGCTGGACAGAGTGGATCTTCAGCTGGTCGATCCCCCTTTTGATTTGAGTCCCAGTTGTATTGATATTTATATTGAGCCAGGGGATGTCATGTGACTTTATCTATGTTGGGGATCGTGTGTTGCGTTATTGACTGTTGTTGTTTGAGTTCTGAGTTAACTCTTATTTTGAGTATGAATGTATTTTGAATAATATTGGATCAGGACCATTATTGAAAATTTTTAGCCCATATTTCTATGATGCTTCCGCATATTTGTGACTAATTTTTGTATTAGCGCACGTGGCCTGACATTTTTGGTATCAGAGCTTAAACTAGGATAAGCTCGTTTCTTTTGATCACACTTGAGTCTAGGCACAGAGTTTGAGTTTTGATTTTGACTGATCTGTGATTGTGTGATTTGATTCTTTGCCTGGAGCGACTCAAAATCCAACACGTACGATTGGTATGGAACATACTTCCGTAGCATCGAGATATGAAATACATTATGAACCGCTGACAGGTTGGGTGGTAGCGCTACTCGATATGCCAAGGTACAAGCCTCTCCAAAATTACGAATGGCCCAATAAACCTAGGACTGAGCTTGCCCCTCCGACCAAAGCTCATCACGCCCTTCATGGGCGATATCCTCACAAACTCGTGGTCTCCAACAGCTAACTCCAGATCTTGTCGTCTTTGATCGGCATAACAATTCTGACGACTCTGTCCTGTCCTCATCCGATCCCGTATCCTCGTCACTATATCTGCAGTCTACTGCACTAGCTCCGGCCCAGTCAGCACTCTCTCTCCAACTTCGTCCTAGTGAACGGGAGATCGACATATCCTCCCGTATAGAGCCTCATATGGAGCCATCCCAATCGATGACTAAAAGCTGTTGTTGTACGTGAAATCTACCAGAGGAAATCTCGAGTCCCATGTACCCTGGAAATTTATCACACAAGCTCTCAAATAATCCTCCCTAATCTAGATGACTCTCTCCGAATGACCATCCGTCTGTGGGTGAAACGCCATGCTGAACGACAACCTAGTCCCCAAGGCGGCATGTAAACTCCTCCAAAACGCAGATGCAAACCTGGTGTCCTTGTCTGACACTATAGAGATTGGTACGCCATGCAGCCTGACAATCTCTCTGATGTAAAGCTCTGGGTACTGCGTCAGTGTGAAAGTAGCCTTCATCTGTAATAAATGCGCTGACTTGGTGAGTCTGTCCACAATCACCCATATCACCGTGTATCCTCTGGGACTCTTGGGTAATCTGACCACAAAATCCATCGTGATGTGCTCCCACTTTCACTCGGGAATAGGGAGTTGCCTTGGCAGTTTCTTCAGGTAACCAAGCTGAACAGTGTGGAGCTTCAGCTAGTCGATCCCCCTTTTTATTTGAGTCCCAGTTGTATTGATATTTATATTGAGCCAGGGGATGTCCCGTGCCTTTATCTATGTTGGGGATCATGTGTTGTGTTATTGACTGTTGTTGTTTTGAGTTCTGAGTTAACTCTTATTTTGAGTATGAATGTATTTTGAATAATATTGGATCAGGCCCATTATTGAAAAATTTTATCCCATATTTCTATGATGCTTCCGCATATTTGTGACTAATTTTTGTATTAGCGCATGTGGCCTGACATTTTTGGTATCAGAGCTTAAACTGCGATAAGCTCGTTTCTTTTGATCACACTTGAGTCTAGGCACAGAGTTTGAGTTTTTATTTTGACTGACTCTGTGATTGTGTGATTTGATTATTTGCCTGGAGCGACTCAAAATCCATCACGTACGATGGGTATGGAACATACTTCCGTATTATCGAGATATGAAATACATTATGAACCTCTGACAGGTTGGGTGGTATCGCTACTCGATATGCCAAAGTACAACCCTCTCCAAAATCTCGAATGGCTCAATAAACCTCGGACTGAGCTTGCCCCTCCGACCAAAGAGCATCACACCCTTCATGGGAGATATCCTCACAAACACGTGGTCTCCAATAGCTAACTCCAGATCTCATCGTCTTTCATCGGCATAACTATTCTGACGACTCTGGGATGTCCTCATCCGATCCCGTATCCTCGTCACTATATCTGTAGTCTACTGCACTAGCTTCGGCCCAGTCAGCACTCTCTCTCCAACTTCGTCCTAGTGAACGGGAGATCGACATATCCTCCCGTATAGAGCCTCATATGGAGCCATCCCAATCGATGCCTAAAAGCTGTTGTTGTACGTGAAATATACCAGAGGCAATCTCGAGTCCCATGTACCCTGGAAATCTATCACACAAGCTCTCAAAAAATCCTCCCGAATCTAGATGACTCTCTCAAACTGACCATCCGTATACGGGTGAAACGCCATGCTGAACGAAAACCTAGTCCCCAAGGCGGCATGTAAACTCCTCCAAAACGCAGATGCAAACCTGGTGTCCCTGTCTGACACTATAGAGACTTGTACTCCATGCAGCCTGATAATCTCTCTGATGTAAAGCTCTGGGTACTGCGTCAGGGTGAAAGTAGCCTTCATCGGTAATAAATGCGTTGACTTGTGAGTCTGTCCACAATCACCCATATCTTCGTGTATCCTCTGGGACTCTTGTGTAATCCGACCACGAAATCCATCGTGATGTGCTCCCACTTTCACTCGGGAATAGGGAGTGGCTGAAGCAACCCTTCCGATCGCTGATGCTCTGCCTTGACTTGCTGATAGGTCAGGCACTCAGATACGAATCTCCCAATATCCTTCTTCATCCCCGGCCACCAATACAGCGTCTGCAAATCTCTCTACATCTTCATAATCCCTGGGTGGATGGAAGTACGTCGATGCATGCGCCTCTGCTAAGATCTCAGCTCTCAGCTACCCAGTACTCGGCACCCATGTACGGCCTCTGAAACGGACGATCCCATCTTCAACGGTATATAGACCTCATCCTCTGTCCTCGTCTCGCCATCTCCATTGTTGTAACTGCTCATCAGAGGCATGCCCATCTCTAATCCGCTCTCGAAGAGTCGGCTGAACTGCGAGTGTTGCCAAACTTGGTGCACAGCCTCTTGAAAAGAACTCCAGTCCGAACCTCTGTATCTCAACCTGTAGTAGCCTCTCGATTGACAACCATGCCACTACTGCAGTCTTCTGGCTCAAAGCGTCTGCTACTACATTAGCTTTACCCGGATGATAGCTAATGTCACAATCATAATCCTTTACCAACTCTATCCATCTGCGCTGCCTCATGTTCAGCTCCTTCTGGGTGAAGAAGTACTTGAGGCTCTTGTGATCGGTGAATATCTGACACTTCTTACTGTCTGAGTTGATCTCTGTTGAACTGTTCTCTTCCAGGTCTAATCTTATATATTTTACTGAGTTGATCTGGAAAACGTTTCTCTTAGCTGTTCTGTAAACTGATAACATCAATACTGATCTGAGACTTAGCTCTTAAAGCTCTGACTGAATTCTTATAAGCTCTGAACTGAAGCTGTTTTTGAGCCCTGAGCTGGTCTCTGTGCAGTTTCCGCTCTAAGATGTTTCCTACACTCAAGCACTGCTCTGACCTCGAAGCTCCAATCTGGACTGTTTCGGGTCACTCTAATATGTTCTGCTTACCCTAAACTGAATTCTCTAAGCTGATCTGCTTGTCCTGAGCTGAATCACGATTCTCTAAGATGATCGACTTGCTCTAAACCGAATCGTGACTTTCTGAATTGATCTTATTTTCTCTAAGATGAAATCCGACATTTTGAGCTGATCAACTTGCTCTGAGCTGATCTGCATCGTTCTGAGCTGAGTAGCTACGATGTACACTATTTTTCTTTCTCTAAGCCGAAATGCGTCGCCGTAAATTGTTAGACATGCTCTGAGATGGTATACGTTGTTTTGATCTGATCTTCCTGCTCTGAGCTGATCAACACGCTCTGAGCTGGTCTGAGACGTCTTAAGATGTTCTGTTCATCTCTTCGTCTTACCGTTGTACTCTGTTCGAGTTCTTGTATTTGTTATCACCAAAACTTAAATTTTATTCTTACCAATTTCCCTCTTTTTGGTGATGACAAAACTTAGCAACAAAAATTATCTTTTATTAATTAACGAAAATTGATAAGTACAAGAACTGATATTTCTTCTCAACGCAAATTCATTTCAAAATTGCGAACAACATTTCGCAAAACCATCTGCGCTTCCCATTGCTCTCTGTGTCTGTCACCACTACTGCTCTCCCTTTTTTCTGCTGCTCCTGCTACCACCTTCCCACTTTTTGACATCACCAACTACTTCTGCGAGCTGAGAACTTAGGGAGGCGAGGCATGAACTTACGTCAGCCGATTGTTTCTGTGCCTCTTCATGTAGCATTAATCTAGCAGAGGTAATCTCTGAGGAGAGGTCAGCCTTGAGATTATCTCCCCTCCTGAGCAAATCCAAGTGTTGTCTTCACTGCTTGTTGACCAGCACCATGTGTGACGTATTCAGGTCTTCGACACCAAGCTCTAGTGTAACGCCCCAAAATCCATAAGACCACAAATTCTAAATCTTTATAATTCGAGGACCCATTTTTTAATTTCAAATTTCAGCATTGTTTATTTGTTTGAAAAGCTGGTTTCTAATTTTCAGATTTCATAAGGTGCAGAGATCCGATCAGCTGTCACCCGAGCATGGCTAAGCAATTTTCAAACTTTACAAATAAAATATGTTGGTTGTGGGAATGGTTAAGTTTCAGATTTTGGGTAGTACTTTTACAAATCAAAATATTGACAGAGAATTTAAGTAAAATTTTCTAAAGTACGCATGCTTTACCATGCCTACTCAAGTATTTCTCCCTGTTGCAAATCAGACCCCCATGTCGTTGTCCTTGTGAGCTATAAGTTCATTCCTTTGCAAGAAAATACTCATTTTTTGCATCAAAAAAAATATGAAGCTTATCTTCGCGCTCGGGAGGACTCTGTTCGTGACCTGCTGTATCTCGTGATTTCTTCTTATTGAGGCAAGTAAATCTGATTCTTTCTACGCCATGAAAGCCTGTGTATTTTTCTCATTTCGTTTCATGATTCTTTCCTAAGTTATGTTTAATATCAGCCTTTGTTCATGTTCTACTGATATTGATATGAATGTTTAATGTTCGGGTTCACAGTGGTTATGTTGGAACTCAAAAATGTGTTTTCGAAGTTGACGTTGAAGATGTTGATGTTATTTTAAACGCTGAGCATTTCAGGTTTCTATTTCATCATAAAGTTGCAAAGTCCTTCTTTTTCTTCTGGTAGATGGTATCATCGGAAGTTGACGCTATGTAATCGGAGTTGCTAATTGAATCAGTAGTTAATCTATTTCCTTTTCATTCCTTTTTCCTTGTTTCGTGGCTTCCATGGGGTTTGGTGTCACAAACATGGTATCAGATCATGGTCCAGAGATAAACACACGCAATTCTTGCTGGAACAGATTTCGTCGACCGTCTCTTCGGGGCAGTGAGTTTTCTTTTATATTTTAGAGCATGTATTTTTTATTCTTGCATGTTCTGATGTTCTTATGTGGTGGATTACGGGATATAGATTAAGATGTCTGGCCGGTGAAGAGGGAGGAGGAATGCCCCTGAAGATGAACCCAGTCCTGATAGTAACGCTAGTATTGCCCAACTTCTAAGGTTGCTGGTAGAACGACAGGGGAGAGGTAATGGTCAATTCTCCAGTAATAGATGACCTAGCAATGATGACCCTCAAGAACGATTTCGAAGACAAAAGCCAAAGGAGTTTAGTGGCACCACAGATCCGTTCGTCGCCGAAAGCTGGATTAAATCAATGGAAGTGATATTTGAGTATCTTCAGACGCCAGACTTAGAAAGATCTAGATGTGCGATCTACATGTTGAGGGATGATGCAATGCTCTGGTGGGAAGGAGCAAAGTTAACCGTAGATGTGACAAATCTTCCCTGGGAGGAATTCAAGCGGGTGTTCTTTGAACAGTATTTCACAGAGGATAAGAGGTCCGAATTGAAAAGAGAGTTCTTGATGATGAATCAAGGGGACATGACTGTCCAGGAACATGTTCGAAAGTTCAAACGAGGGTGTTATTTTGTACCGTTGATTGGAGCTGATCCTAAGGAGAAATTGCGACATTTTGTCGATGGATTGAAACCAGTGCTCAGGCATGATGTGAGGCTGGTAGAACCAAAGGATTATCGAGGAGCGGTGTACAAGGCTCTAAGAGTTGATCAAGATTGGAAAGCTTTTGTGGAAGAGCGACAGCTGAAGAGACAGGCCTTTCAACAGAAAGACCAGGGACCACCCAAGAAGCCATATAAGAATCAGCAGCGGTCGTAGGAACAGAAGACTTAGGAGCAGAAACCTTTGGTTGTGCAACCCATTAGCACGGTTTCAGTATTCGGCAGTAGACCTCAGTGCCCCAAGTGCCAGAAGAACCACCTTGGTCCTTGTAGAAAGGGACAGAATGGTTGTTACAGATGTGGATTGTCAGGGCACGTTATTAAGGACTGCCCGAAGACGAAACAGTTGGTGACCAGTAGAGCTTACGTCATGACGACTGAGCAAGCCAATCCAGACTCTACAGTGTCTACGGGTAAGATCTTGATCGCTGGAATTCCCTCTTTAGCTCTGATAGATTCAGGCGCTATGCATTCATTTATAGCAGCAGATTTTTCTAAGAACTTACCTGTTAGACCAGACCAGGTGACTATAGGATTTTGCATAACAGTGCCCTCTAGGAGATGATGCGGTACTATGTTCGTAATCAGTAGTTCCCATTTCAGCAGTCACCCTTGTTATGAACATATTCCTAAGTGTTGTGTTCAGTCGTTGAGTCTTGCGACTGGTTTGTTTGCGACTGGTTTAATGTTGCTTGCGACTGGTTTGCATGCGACTGGTTTACTGTTGCTTGCGACTGGTTTACTGTTGCTTGCGACTGGTTTGCTTGCGACTGATTTACAGTACCTTGCGTCTGGTATTGTGTCTTGCGACTGGTTCCTGTGTCTTGCGACTGATTCATATATATATATATATATCCAATGTCTGAATTTTCTTAACAACGACTAATTTCCTATGTCTCAACTGGATGCTCAGTGAAAAAAAAATGTTTTGGGCTGGTAGAACCAAAGGATTATCGAGGAGCGGTGGACAAGGCTCTAAGAGTTGATCAAGATTGGAAAGCTTTTGTGGAAGAGCGTAAGAGACAGGCCTTTCAACAGAAAGACCAGGGACCACCCAAGAAGCCATATAAGAATCAGCAGCGGTCGCAGGAATAGAAGACTTAGGAGCAGAAACCTTTGGTTGTGCAACCCATTAGCACGGTTTCAGTATTCGGCAGTAGACCTCAGTGCCCCAAGTGCCAGAAGAACCACCTTGGTCCTTGTAGAAAGGGACAGAATGTTTGTTACAGATGTGGATTGTCAGGGCACGTTATTAAGGACTGCCCGAAGACGAAACAGTTGGTGACCAGTAGAGCTTACGTCATGACGACTGAGCAAGCCAATCCAGACTCTACAGTGTCTACGGGTAAGATCTTGATCGCTGGAATTCCCTCTTTAGCTCTGATAGATTCAGGCGCTACGCATTCATTTATAGCAGCAGATTTTTCTAAGAACTTACCTGTTAGACCAGACCAGGTGACTATAGGATTTTGCATAACAGTGCCCTCTAGGGAAGAGCTGGTATCCCATAACTTGTTTCGTGACTTAGAACTTAGACTTCAAGGGCATTCAGTTACTGCTGATTAATTGTTTCACCGATGCCTGAGTTAGATCTAATTCTAGGAATGGATTGGTTGACTAAATACGGAGTTGTGATAGATTTCAAGCTTAGAACCGTAGTGGTGAAACCTCCAAGAGGAGACTGGTTCACGTTCGTGTTAGAGTAGATGCCCAACTAGCCAACTTGTGGCGTGTGGGTTTTATTGACTCTTGTACAAACGATCTTTATATATGATATTCGCATTCTTTCATATGGCATTCTTTACTTTCATTATGTGTGTAATGATTTACAATTGTGTTGAGTAAAGACCTAGATTACACTAAAGCGTATGTTAGATGTGATAGTGGGTATGACGGCTATCATGAAACACATCTAATAGTCGCTGTGTATTCTAAACATGTTCCTAGTCGATTGGACCGTCAAAATGAGGATAAGGCCGCCCGAGTTCGAGACTAGTATCTGCGATGCGAAGTACCATGTTTCATTTGTAGGGAACATTGTGATGTTCTGAGCATGCAGATAGATAGTGACCTGGTGATCTATCGAACTACCCTCCTTCGGACTTTCCAAGTGGTTACCATTTGTCGAGTGGATAAGTCCGAGGTCTTGGTTGTACTGATTAGTCCTCACGACTCGAAACGTCATTGAGACTCTGCATGATAGGCGTCTCACTTTGACCCGTTTGCCGACTCACTTGGGGTCACCAGGCGTCGGGATTGGGTGAGACCCCGATGCATGTAGGAGTCGATGCATCGTTGTCGAGGATTCACCGCTCGCAGACATGCGTGGATATCCTATGCTATCTGAGGGGATAATAGTGTGCAAATCTCTGGCCAGAGTACTAGAAGTGTCTTAGGTAATGTGTTTACCTAGTTACACTCGCGATGTCACTATTTGATCTACAAGATGTATGCATAGCTATCGGATCTCTAGCGACTCTCGATTTACCAATGGTCGTTGATTTGATCGGGATATATGGATTGAAAGGACCGTACAGTACGCTAACCACGACCTACTGGTTCTTGCAGGCACTATCAGTGATACCTAGGGGATCATGGGGCGATGTTGCTAGACGCTTTACCATGATCCGTTGGATCTGATCGGCGATCGGAGTTACGATGAAGTCACAGCGATAGATATCGTCATTTGGACCCGGGCCCGTTGGACCGGCCCAAGTCTACCTTAAGTCTATTTAATGATGATTAATAGACTTAATGAACAACACTTCATAATTAGCTCACACATACCCTCCCTCTCCTCTCTCGACCGCCGCCCAACTTCGCCGGAATTTTGTTCCGGCCTAGTTTTTCAAGGAGAATCCGATCGTGCTGATCTCGTCAGGACTTCTAGTGCAGTCTGACGAAGGAGTCTCGGATATGGTCGTGGACCGGATTGGCGTATCTACCGCAATCTACCGAGAAGCGCCGGGTTCTTGAAACACCGGTTGGAGCCAGGCACAAGTGCCAGCGAGGTAACACGCCAGAAACACCCTATGTATGTTGATACATGTAGTTTTGTTATTCGTATTGATCGCCTCCCGGTTCTCTAAATTTTGTTCTTCCGCTGCCTGACCGGGGGCGGATCCGGATCCCCAACAGTTCGAGGCTGGTCATATGTGTAAAATACCTTGAATTATTTCAGCTCTGAAGGCGCAGAGTTGTTTGAGGAAAGGAGGATTAGGATTCTTGATAAGTCTATCCTCTTTAGTAGCTACCAGTAAACCTTCACTTTCATATGTTGAAGTAGTGAACTAATTCCCCGAGGTCTTTCCAGAAGACATATGCGGACTGTTACCTGATAGGGAATTGGAATTCGCAATTGATTTAGTGCCAGGAGCAGCACCAGCCTCTAGACCACCTTATCGTCTTGATCCATCGGAAATGAAAGAATTAAAAGAGCAAATACAAGAGCTTCTAGAAAAGGTCTTTATTCGACCAAGTACATCACCATTGGGAGCCCCTGTTTTGTTCGTCAAGAAGAAGGACGGGAGTCTAAGGCTATGTATAAACTATAGAGAGTTGAATAAGCTGACGATTAAGAATAAGTATCCCTTGCCTAGAATTGAGGATCTGTTTGATCAGTTTAAGGGATCGGTAGTTTTCTTTAAGATTGATTTGAGGTCTGGTTATCATCAATTGAAGATAAAACCAGCAGACGTTTACAAAACAACCTTTAGAACACGATATGGTCATTATGAATATTTTGTAATGCCCTTCGGACTTACTAACGCCCCCTCAGCTTTTATGGACTTGATGAATAGAGTTTTCCAACCCTTTTTAGATCAGTTTGTAGTTGTGTTTATTGACGATATTTTTGTGTATTCCAAGAACAGACTCGAGCACGCAAACCACCTAAGAACAGTGCTTCAGATTTTGAAAGACAAGCAGCTGTTCGCCAAGTTTAACAAGTGTGACTTTTGGCTGGAAAAGGTTTCTTTTCTCGGGCATATTATATCCAAAGATGGATTGGAAGTAGACCCAGCGAAGGTGGAAGCCGTTCGCGACTGGCCGGTACCAACCTCTGTTTCAGAAGTTAGGAGTTTTCTGGGGTTAGCGGGATATTACAAGAGCTTTATTAAGAGATTTTCGAAAATGTTTGTTCCATTAACATCGCTGACTAGAAAGTTGAGCAAATTTGAATGGACCCCCGACTGCCAAGTCAGCTTTGAGCAATTGAAGAAGGCGTTGATTGAATCTCCTGTGCTAACTATGCCGTCTGATCACGGGAAATTTATCATTTACACAGATGCGTTGAAGTTGGGATTAGGAGCTTTTTTGATGCAAGAACATAGAGTAATTTCCTACGCTTCTCGACAGCTGAAAAATTACGAAAAGAATTATCCTACTCATGACTTGGAGCTGGCAGCAGTTGTATTTGGCTTAAATATTTGGAGGCATTACTTGTATGGGGAGAAGTGTGAGATATTCACAGATCACAAAAGTCTGAAATATTTCTTCACCCAAAAATAATTAAACATGAGGCAGAGGAGATGGCTGGAGTTGGTGAAAGATTATGACTGCACGATCAGCTATCATCCATGCAAGGCTAACGTGGTTGCTGACGCTTTGAGTATAAAGTCTGTTGGACTAGCACAACTCATCATCCGAAAACCATTGGCATCTGATATTGAGAAGTTTGGCTTAGAGCTGGTACCGAGCAGCTGCAATTCAGTCGTAGCTGATACCTCAGTGAGATCAAATTTGTTGGACCAAATTCGTGAGGGTCAGCTGAGGGATGAGCAACTACAGAAGTGGGTTAAGCAAGATAGGGAAAGAGGCGACAGCATCTATTTTTCAGACGGTAGCGTAATCAGATTTCAAGGAAGAATTTGGGTGCCGCAAGTGGATACTTTGAGATCAGATTTGATGGAAGAAGCCCATACAACCCCATACTCTGTGCATCCAGGGAGTACTAAAATGTATAAAGACCTCCATAAGTTGTACTGGTGGCCAGGGATGAAACGAGACATCGCCAGATTTGTCTCGGAATGTTTAACTTGTCAGCTGGTGAAGGCTGAACACCAAAGACCAGCTGGGTTGTTGAAGCCATTGCCCATTCCAGAGTGGAAGTGGGAATGTATTGCCATGGATTTTGTGAATGGTTTGCCTTGAACTGCTCAAGGTTATAATTCTATTTGGGTTATTGTAGATATACTTACGAAATCTGCTCACTTCCTGCCGTTGAAGACAACCTACGATGTGAGTAGGTATGCAGAGTTGTATGTGAAAGAAATCATCAGAATTCACGGTGTTCCATTGTCGATTGTGTCTGATAGGGATTCCAAGTTCACGTCTGCATTTTGGAAAAGTCTGCATCGAGCTTTGGGAACAAAGTTGACATTCAGTACAGCCTTTCACCCCAAAACTGATGGACAATCAGAAAGAGTGATCCAGATTCTAGAGGATTTACTCAGAGCATGTATTATAGATTTCTCAGAAAGTTGGGATTTGAAACTAAAATTGGTGGAATTTGCGTATAACAACAGTTCCAAGCTTCCATCCAGATGGCGCCATACGAAGCTCTATATGGACGTAAATGTAGAACGCCTCTTCATTGGGATGAGATAGGAGAGCGAGATGGTCTAGGACCAGATCTGGTAGAAGAGACGATGAATGTTGTTAGAAAAATAAAGGAAAGGATGAGAGCAGCTCAAAGTAGATAAAAGAGCTATGCAGACAATAGACGAAGGGAACTAAGTTTTGACGTTGGTGATAACGTCTTTTTGAAAGTACCTCCAATGAAAGGAGTGATGCATTTTGGAAAGAAGGGAAAACTGAGTCCCAGATACATAGGTCCGAAATTCTGGACAGAGTAGGAACATTGGCCTATCGGATTGCACTTCCACCTCATCTATCTTCAGTGCATAATGTATTTCATGTATCAGCTTTAAGGAAGTACATTCCCCACCCATCGCACATATTGACCGCTGAACCAGTTCATTTAGCACCAGATTTGAGCTATGAAGAAAGACCTGAGAAGATCCTTCTCAGGGAGATTAGAAAGCCGATGAATAGAAGCATCCCAATGGTTAAAGTTCAGTGGTCGAATCAAACCGAACGAGAAGCTACGTGGGAAACGGAAGCTAGTATGTATAGTCGTTACCCAGATTTGTTCGGTAAGTAAATTTCGAGGATGAAATTTTTATAAGGTGGGTAGAATTGTAACGCCCCAAAATCCATAAGACCACAAATTCTAAATCCTTATAATTCGAGGACCCATTTTTTCATTTCAGATTTCAGCATTGTTTATTTGTTTGAATAGCTGGTTTCTAATTTTTAGATTTCATAAGGTGCAAAGATCCGATCAGCTGTCACCCGAGCATGGCTAAGCAATTTTCAAACTTTAAAAATAAAGTATGTTGGTTGGGGGAATGGTTAAGTTTCAGATTTTGGGTAGTACTTTTACAAATAAAAATATTGACAGGGAATATTAAGTAAAATTTTCTGAAGTACGCATGGTTTAACATGCCTACTCAAGTATTTCTTCTTGTTGCAAATCAGACCCCCATTCCGTTGTTCTTGTGAGCTATAAGATCATTCCTTTGCAAGAAAATACTCATTTTTTTGCATCAAATAAAATAGGAAGCTTATCATCGTGCTTGAGAGGACTCTCTGTTCGTGACCTGCTGTATCTCGTGATTTCTTCTTATTGAGGCAAGTAAATCTTATTCTTGCTACGCCATGAAAGCCTGTGTATTGTTCTCGTTTTGTTTCATGATTCTGTCCTAAGTTATGTTTAATATCAGCCTTTGTTCATGTTCTGCTGATATTGATATGAATGTTTAGTGTTCGGGTTCACAGTGGGTTATGTTGGAACTCAAAAATGTGTTTTTGAAGTTGAAGTTGAAGATGTTGATGTTATTTTAAACGCTGAGCATTTCATGTTTCTATTTCATCGTAAAGTTGCAAAGTCTTCTTTTTCTTCTGGTTTATGGTATCATCGGAAGTTGACGCTATGTAATCGGAGTTGCTAATTGAATCAGTAGTTAAGTCTGGTTTGATAGGCGATAACTGGTAACGTAGTTGTTGATTTAGATGATGCGGTACTACGTTCGTAATCAGTACTTCCCATTTCAGCAGTCACCCTTGTGTTGAACATATTCCTAAGTGTTGTGTTCAGTCATTGAGTCTTGCGACTGGTTTGTTTGCGACTGGTTTACTGTTGCTTGCGACTGGTTTGCTTGCGACTGGTTTACTGTTGCTTGCGACTGGTTTACTGTTTCTTGCGACTGGTTTGCTTGCGACTGATTTACTGTACCATGCGTCTGGTATTTTGTCTTGTGACTGGTTCCTGTACCTTGCGTCTGGTATTGTGTCTTGCGACTGGTTCCTGTGTCTTGCGACTGATTCATATATATATATATCCAATGTCTGAATTTTCTTACCAACGACTAATTTCCTATGTTTCAACTTGATGCTCAGTGAAAAAAAAAATGTTTTGATGGAAAATTATTTAAAATGAAGTGAACCCTAATGTTAAGATCTGATTCCGTTCAGTAGATGTTTAAAGAAAGAAAATGTTCAGACTTTAGGATTTATGGAAAAGATAACAGACGGTCCAAATTGGAAGGGCGAGCAACAGACGAGAGGGTCGGTTGCCCCTTCATATTGGGTGAGATTTCACTATATTGTAACTGATATTAGTAGTCATTCGATCGAGTGCAACGGGACCCAAGTAGAGCTTCTGAGCCATAAGTCTAACGAAAATGATAACGCTGGGATCTGATTTTATTCCCGGAATAGACGTTTACGACAAACGATGTTTTATAACTTCCTTTAATTGCGCATGCATATATTGTGCATTGTTACTCTCAGTTTTTCTTGTTGAGCCCCTAGGCTCACTAGCTTTCTTGGTGCAGGTGAGTCCGCGCCGGAGCAGATGGGAGGTGGAGTTTGAACAAGTAGCGGTGTGCTAGTGTTTATCGAAGGCCTGCGTCTCCGCGATGTTTATTTTGTATTTTGTTGTTTTTGTTGTCTTTGATCTTAGTCAAATCTGTATTGAGAACCGTTACAACAAATATGAATTCAAATAGAGTTCAGTAGTTGTAATATCGCGACTTCGCATTTTGTACTTTGAAATTGTAATGCCGTTACAACAAAGATGAATTCAAATAGAGTTCAGTAGTTGTGAATATTGCGACTTCGCATTTGAAACTTCGAAATTGTAATGAAATCTGATTTTTATTCCTCGGCGCCAATGGTTGTACTTTGATTTTATTTTGAGCAAGGCAATACAGCTTGCTTAATTTATTATTTCAGCCCCTCTATTTCCTTTTCATTCCTTTTTCCTTGATTCCGTGGCTCCCATGGGGTTGGGTGTCACATCTAGAAACTTCATCTGCTCATTGAAATCTGATTTAATGGATGTCATGAGCTCTTGAGAGCGCAACTGCTTCAAACTGATGTTGGACACCAGATCTCGGAGTTGAGAAGCTGTCTGCGCAAATGATGAAATACTGTGGGGGTTATCAAAACTGCGATCTGACTGTGATGGGTGAAGTTCTTCATATACCATCTCAACAGGTTCACATGCAGAAAGAGAGTGAAAGGATTCTTCATGTGTACCTTCTTCGAAGAATCAACAAAACTGTTCAGCACCCTTCCTGTGCTGAAATGCTCTAAAAACTGCATCCGGAATAGCCTCTGTAATCTGTACTGATGGATGTACCACCAAGGAAGTAGGCTGTTTCACTATCGGTTGCTGGGAACTGAAAACTGAACATCCTGCCATATCCTCATCTGTCCTAAAAATAGAATTGAGGTTCTTGCAGTGTCCACACTAGCTTATGCTATTTTCGTTGCCCCAGATATTCTACCACTACAATCCTGTGAGCCTCAGCCAGAACGTCTAGAACCTGGAGGTCTATGCTTGCGAGAGGGTGCCTGGGAACAAAGTTTCTCCTCCTCTCAATAACCTTGCGAAAAAACAGTTCACGGAGTTTAGCATGTACCATCAATCTTCGCTTGAGGGCTGTTCGAAGAAAATCTGTCTCGGTCCATCGGAGCAGCTTGGCCGTATCTTCTTTGAAATGGTCCCTTAACCACTTAGGTTGTTCAAACCCCGAAAGCTATAGGTGGTCACGCACTCTCATAAATACGAAGTCTCTGATCTTGACGAAGAACTCAAGATCTGCAAAAATCAAAGTGATTGTCTCCTTGACTGGATTGACCTTGACTTTCTCCACCTGAACCTTCTTTCCTTTATCCGCAAGGGCAATCTTCGGAAGAGATCTGGTGTGCCAGTTTAATTCTCTAATATGGATGCCCTGGCTCCACCGGATGTGAGTTATCTGATTTCTTTATGACACCTTAGGAGGGTAGTGTTTCTCCTGAAGAGTCCGATAGAGTTTGGACATAGTATTTTGGACCACAGGTACTGGCACCCTGGTTTCTTTTGGCAACGGCTTAGGATCCTATGACTCAGAATCCTCCAACAGAATGAGTTTGTGCTTTGGAGTGCGTGTCATCTGAATTTGGAATGTTGGCCTCACCATAGCTCTCCCAATGGTAGTTCGCTTTCGCTTCAATACTAGCTGAACAAAAGCATCAGCGCTTGTATTCACATCCTCCATCCTTTTGACTTTGGCTGCTGTTGGTCTCACTGTGTCACCAGTATACTTCTTCTTCTCAAAAATTTCCGCCAAGGTGACTTGTTTTTTGCAACATAGGTGCCAACAGATTTGGCAGATAAAATCTTCAAGGAGGGAAAGGATTTAGACTTGCCCAGTTTCAATCGTGGAACTCCCTCCAGCAGCAGACTCAGCTGCACAACAAAACCTTGAGACAGCTTGATCGATGGCACGACCATTTCCTTCAAAATCCAGAAAAGGATTATGCTCCAGTTAATTTTGACGCCTCCCATGACAGCCACCATCATATAAAATCGGATTATGGTAAAGCATCATTAAATCTAGCTTTCGCAGTGAGTGCCTCGGATTTTATATCGTGCAGCAAACGATATTCCACCTTTATATCTTTCTACATGAAAGACTTGTGTAGCGGCACCATGGACTCAAAAATTCCATCCTCATCTATTCAATCAATAGTTCTGGCAATTCTGACATAACCACGAGCCCCTCACAGGGCAACTGAAAACTACGAGCAAAAATCTCCTCAGAAATTACCATAGATGAACCTCTAACTGTGCTGATCACAGTATTCCTCTCCATTCTAGTGTTGGCAAAGACCTCCTGAAGATTCTCCTCATAAACTGTTGTTGTGCACCCCAGGAAGCCTCTGAGTCCTAATGACTCCAGAGCTTTGAACATCTTCACCATTCCCTTGCTTAGAAAACCGAGAACTGATTTGAAGTTCACTTGGAGTGCGTTCTGGAAAAAAATAGGGGCCATTGGTTCTTGGTTGCTAGGAAGCGAGAGAGATTTCTGAAAGAAAATTTAGGAACAACAAAGTAGTGATGATAATCGAAGGTTAAGCAGGTAATTTATAACTAGGAGTTGAAACGGCGAGAAAATAGTGGTTGCTTTCTGGCATACATTAACATCGTACGTGTCATGCAGCTATTGGCGGGTTTTTATTTCAAAGATACACTTGAAAAATATAGATACTGTAGCGACTGAGCTTTTCTATCTTAATTTATTATAAGTTTGGGTTCAAATTGAGAGATTATAAAAGTTGGGATCCGGTTTAATATGAACAACCAATATAATCCTGGATTGAATTGCAAAAGAACAGAAATTTCATTCGTAGAACTGGGAAACAGATCTGTTCATATAGCTACATGGAATTCATACAACGTTCGAAGGTACAATCTTTGTTCAGATTACATCAAAAAAAGGAATCAGTAATCTACTATGTTTCAAAAGTTGTAACTATAATTCTGTACAACAAAATCAGGAGAAACTTAAAACAGAACGGAAAAATAATGTACACGATAAACACCTCCTATCTATTCCAGCTCGTACCATCCAACTCCCTAGTTCTCATCACCTGCACCCAAGAAAACTAGTGAGCCTAGAGGCTCAACAAGTAAATCTGGAGTAACAATTGCATGTAATACAAGCAGAACAATATCTTTATTTATACTGAAGTTCAAAGCTGAACAATAGCATGCTGAATTCTGAAATACGATAATCAGTAAACTGAAAAACTAGGAAAGCATAACTGCAAATGTTTGAAACCTTCTAAAACATTTTCTTGCCTTTAAAATGAAGTATTACAACATTTCCTAGAGCTATGATTATCAATCACTTTATGCTCTATTCTTATTTTAAATCGAAATATGGCTTAGACACATGTACATAGGTCAAGATCGTTTGATCAAATTGTCATCTTATATCAGGAACTGGGAACAAATCCCAAACATCGCTATTGAAGAGTATGTAGTTCGTCAACCACAACATGATCCCTTCCGATTTGAAAGGGGCACACTGGTTCGTCAGCCAGCATCCTCCATAAAGACCATCTGTTATCTAACATTTTACCTCGTTTACCCTTTCTGTACTATATTTTCTTTCTTCTGTTAAATATGGCTTGCTGCTTTTAAATCTCCAATGGCGTTCGTATTGAGATTTCATGGGATTTCAATCGAATAAGAAAACTGGAATCAGCTCGTAGTATGAATAGTACGCAAGCGTACCAGCTTAGAACAGTAACTAAGATCTGGGCTGTTTGGTAAACTCAGATTAGGAAAGGTCAACATGAATTAAATGAGCAGCTCAGATTACAATGGTCAAACAAGGTCAACTCAGCTTAAACCATGAACTCAGATCACAACATAAAACTGCTCAGAGAAAGAAAACAGATCCTGAACGTTAAATCAGCTCTGGTAAAGAAACAGATCACGAAAAATGAACAGCTCTTGAAAAACAGATCGCAAACTTAGCTTCCAATATCACAGCTTAGAAAATTTCCTTAGTCTGAAGAAATCAAAAACATCTAAGGAAAATTCCAGAAACAAGAATGACTAATTTTGAAATAGAAAAATCGAAGGAGTTCATTCAACCCCCCCTTCTGAACTCCTATTTGCTTAGTGATCCTATTTCCGGGGACCAACAAAAAGAACTTAGCAGGCGCTGTTGTCAAGAATTAAAAATTTTGCGCGCTGCTATCTAGAGAATGAGGTGCAATACCTCAGGTTCTTGAACATTAAAAAATACAAGAGCACCAGAGACAGATCTGTATGAATTAAAATCATGCGGAAGACACCAGAACTGAATCCTTATATTTTAAAACAAAACAAACAGATTTATGTACAACATGAATATGTTTGACTGTGCAAGTGTGCTAACTGTAAATGCATGAGTGCTAAAATAAATGCGTATGCGGAATGAATAACAGAACACAATACTCTATAGATTTGTTTCTGGAAGTTCGGACCTCAATGTCCTACGTCTCCCCTTCTTCCACCTTAGAAGGTTCCACTAGAAGATTTGATCTATACAACGTGTACAGACCCAATCCCGCAACCAACAGCTGCGAGAACTCCTAGACTCTACCAGCCCTCGGCTGTTCACTCAGAACTTGTTTAACGTCTCTGTTCAAAGACTACATACACAGAGTTTTACGTCATCGTGCTTGGACGAGAACTGATTTGCATTTGGGTTTTGATTCACTCGCTAATCAATTTAGCTCAACTCATGAAATGTGCGAGTGAATCTGTGTGTGAGATTGTTACAATGAAACGCTCAACTCTCTTTTTCTCACACACTAGGGAAATGGTCTACACAAGCTAATACTAGCTCAGATGTCAATTGCAATTAAGCTTTCTCTAGTATGATGGTTGACATCTTCGCTTCAGGTTCATATTCCCTCTGTTGGTGCATTGTGCGACCAATTCCAACAGCCACGTCTTCAATGGCGTTCTTCTCGTATATAAGCCTCTGTTTTAATTCAATCCGTTTGACACAAAATCTTCCCGTTTGAAATATGCTCTGTAAAGTACCGAAAGGGAGTTGTCCTTTGTGTCCTTTCTTTTGAAGGCTTTTTGTCATCTTCAACATTTGAAATAAGCTCATCAGTTGACATCCAGCTTTGGTAATTCTTCATAATTTGTCAACTGCTTCGCTGCTGGTTCATATCTACTACTGCTGCGACTGGTTTCTTTGCGACTGGTACTTTGCGCCTGGTTTCAACTCTTCGCTACTTCTGCTTTTCTTGCGTCTGGATTTCCTGCAACTGGATATGCAAAGCACTGTAGCTCACGACTGGATGCACTGTAGCTTGCGACTGGTACATCATCTTGCGACTGGATGCATATCAACAGCTGGTCTACTGTAGCTCACGTCTGGATGTGCTGTTGCTTGAGTCTGGATGTACTGTCGCTTCCTGCTGGTTTTATCATTGCAAACCATCTACTGAATCTTAGCGCGAAGGCATAACGCTGTCGTATCAACTTATTCAAATGACATCGTTTTGCTATCGCTAACTTTGAGTACTCAAGACTGGTTGCACTGTAGCTTGCGACTGAATGTTCTTCCTGTACGACGTCGCTTTATCTCTTGCGCTTCTCTTTACAACTGCTGATAGCTTTTGCTCAACTGCTGATTGTGATGACATCACTGCTGATTTCATCATTGCTGTTCGTAGCTTCCTCCAGCAGACATGCTGACGTCATGGTTGCTGAATCTCGATTTCTTTCAATTAGCAATGCTGACGTCATCGTTGCTGCTCGCAGCTTCTTCCAATAGATAAGCTGACGTCATCATTGCTGATACCAGCTCTTGTTAGCGCTCCACTGTTCATCTTCTTCTTCGATTCTTTCTCCAGTCTTTAGCAAAACTCACAACTGCTGGTCTAAATTGGCCTCCGCCTGATTACGAACAACCGACTCAACTTTGGACGTCTCCATTGTCAATCCAGTAGCCGTTTACAATAATGAATCAAACTAGTTGCTGAAATATATCTTGAGAACCATGGACTGGACAAATTTAGCTTCGCGACATCTTTCTTCGATAGCTAGAATCTGTACACTAAGTAGAATTGTTAGAAACACAATAACAGATTTTGTGTAATTCAAAACTTAATCAGGATCTGTTTACACAGATCCATCAAACATGCAACAGAAACAATATATGCTTTCAAGAGTGTAGCAAGAAACAGAGTTTACTTGAATTTTCTACGAAAACACAACAAGCTTATCGGCCTGGATCAACACACAATCTGATCACTTCCTGTGAAAAGTTTTGAAACTTTGTTCGGTTTTCTTGCAGAGAGCACCGCTTGTGAAAAGTGTTGTATTTGAGAATGAAATTTGCATGAGGTGTTTTAACAGCTTTTACATGAAAATCTTAAGCCTAATCATTAAACATGTTTTATTTCGAAAGTGCTAAAATGCTTAAAAAGTGCTACTCAAATTTAACAACAACTAAAGATGCAAACCTAGCCATTTTATTTAAACGAGAAAATAAATTCGGTTTGTCTGGACCGGCTGGACAGCTCTTGCAACCGTGTCTCAAATCTTGCTAAAATGCTTAAAAAGTGCTACTCAAATTTAACAACAACTAAAGATGCAAACCTAGCCATTTTATTTAAACGAGGAAATAAATTCGGTTTGTCTGGACCGGCTGGACAGCTCTTGCAACCGTGTCTCAAATCTAGAAAATCAACTAAAATGCAAGCAGATAACGATAGCATTTCAATTAGATCTCTCAATTTTTTAAACTTTCTAATGTGGATTTCAAAGTTTCTGGGCGTTACAATTATTCCCTCCTTGTAGAAATTTCGTCCTCGAAATTTTTCTTTCTTAAACAAATCTGGATAGCTGCTTCGCATATCAGCTTAAGCTTCCCAGGTTGCTTCCCTTTCTGAGTGGTTTTGACACTGAATCTTTATCATATGGATATTTATATTTCTTAACATACGGTTATCTCTTAAAAGAATATGCACTGGAGCTTCTTCGTAAGTCAGATCAGGAGCAAGCTGGATAGGCTCGCACCTTAATACATGCGAAGGGTTCGAAACATATTTTCTGAGAGCTGATATATGGAATACGTTGTGAACTTCTGATAACTGTGGAGGAAATGCTAGACGATAAGCTAAGGTCACAATTATTTCCAGAATCTCAAATAATCCAACATATCTAGGACTCGGCTTGCGTTTTCGTCCGAATCTCATTACACCCTTCATAGGTGCTACTTTCAAAAATACATGATCTCCCACTTTGAAATACAACTCACGGAGATGGCTATCAGCATAGATCTTTTGTCTAATCTATGCCGTTTTCATTCGATCACGTATTCTTTTGATGGATTCTGCAGTCTATTTTATAATATCAGCTCCTATCTATGATCATTCACCTACATTGTGAGGAGTAGAAATCTGTATTTTGGTGATTAGCGTAGCACTCAGATCTGAATAGAATTAACCAAAGAGATGTTGGCTATCGCATTTTCATGCTTGAGATATTTGGTTAATTCGTTGGTGAATTTTCAGATTTGGTGAGATTCGGATTTGAGTTTGAACTGTTCATATGTGATCGCTGGTCGTTATCGGGTTTGATTTGGTATAACGCTAAATGAATTTCCTATCGGGAATTGATTTTGGGAAGATTTCAGATTTGAGTTGTTTGGAGACTCTAAGTTGAGGGATCAGATTTGAGTAAGGGAATTTAGAGCGAGAGGTAATGCGAAGTCGTATCACGTTATCAGACTTGACACTGAGTGAGTGATATCTGTTTAGCGGGTGCGAGCAGATGTGGGCTTCAACGCGGGAAGTGACGTGTTGGTCAAAGGTATAGTGTTTACCGGCACGGTTCGATGATTTCAGATGTGGTCAAATCTAGATACGAGTTAGTGGGTTTGAGTGCAGGGGATCTGTTCCAGATTTGGAGTCAGCGCGACACCGTTTTGATTAGTAGCGCTTGGTTAGCATAGCGAAGCCAGATTTGAGTTATCGCTGGAACCAGATATGAGTGACTTTTTCATTAGCGCTAGGACCTGAAGTGTCGATGAGATCTAAATAAGTCGGTGCTGACTTTCACTATAGCGTTGACTGAAAGATTTAAATGATAAGTAGCGATCGACACTTAGGCATTTTTTCACCCGATATTTTCTATTTTTTCCCAGAAAAACCCTCGATTGTTACTGTTCAGCCAAACCCTTCTCAGTTATATTTCCGTCGATTTCCGCCGTTGTTTGGAGTGAGATTGGTGGCGCTGGATTCGTCTTGCTTAGCTCTTTCGATTGATACCAGTTTGGAGTTGTAGATCGACTTGTGGAATAGGAGCGAAGTAGTTGCAGGTTTGAATATCTTCGCGACTTCCAGTCGATGGTTTTCCCCGTTCAGATTTGAGCTTCTGGGTAAGTGATTATTCCCATTTTAAGCTTTGTTAGAGCTAGTAGAGCCTGTGTTGAGTAGTTGTGAGTAGTATTGAACCTTGACAATAGGCAGTAAGAAGATTTTGCTTAGTCTTGAGTTGACTGGCTAGTTGTTTGGGCAGATTTGAGCTTCCAGACAGCATTGGTTGAGCTTTTCGTGAGCCAGTGAGGAAGCATACTTCAGCAGATTGTTGGTGCCGTGCCCTGGTGAGGTCTGATTGAGATTTTAGCTGGTTTGAGGTACGGATTGAACTCCTGTAAACAGCTTTGGGAATGGACATGTTTATATTTCTTGTTGTGAAATCGATATGCTGTGATCTCGTGAATCTGTGAATAGATTTGATTGACTGTGCTCTGTTTTATGATCTGTTCTACGTACTGATTATTGTATGCATTGGAATCTGATTATTGAATGGCATTCATACGTACATATTGTGCCTGATATTCGATTGATGACCTAAGCCGAGCTAGCATTTTGATCGGCCGGCTGAGTTTTCGTGCCTAAAGGGTCAATTGCTATCATCGGGGTGGTGATCGGCTGATTCGTCGCACCTGAAGACCACCGATCTGTGATGGCTGACGGGCCTGAAGATCACAGAGCGATGGTTGTTCCATCGGCTGATTGGCTGTGCGTGGATGAGGCTCATTTGAGATATTTTCCAGCTGAGTCGTTGGCCTTAATGACTGATTCCATGATAGCCATCATGCATTCCATAACTTGAAGTATAGCATGTTGCATGATTTGATATTTTTAGATGGCTCTTCGTACTGAGGTTTGACCTTTTTACTTTTCCCTGTTTTTGAGTTGCCTTGGTCTGTATTGGCTTTGGAAGGTTCTTCAAGTAACCAGGCTGGACAGAGTGGAGCTTCAGCTGGTCGATCCCCTTTCTTATTTAAGTTCCATTGTTATGTATTTATATTGAGCCGGGGGATGTCCCGTGCCTTTATTTTGCTGGGGGGATCTGTAGTTGATTTAATACTTGATATTTGTTACCTGTTGATTGGTTGTTTGAGTTTTGAGTTAAACTCATATTTTGATTATGAACTATTTTAAGATGATGTTTTGGATCAGCCCAAAATTTCGAAAAAATTTTAAGCCCATATTTTGAATGCTTCCGTATTATTTGTAATAACTAAGTATTTAACGTGTGATTTGCACACCGGGCCTGACAGTTTTTGGTATCAGAGCTTAAACTGGGATAAGCTCGATTTATTTTTCATCACACTTGAGTCTAGGCACAGAGTTTGGGTTTTTGTTTCTGATTGACTCTGTGATTTCTGTGATGATTCTGCTTATGCGATTGAGATTATCTGCCTATGTGTTTGTTTGTTGGTTCTTACCCTGAGCTTTGTTAGATGCCGCTGAGGAGAGGTAGAGGTAGAACCACTAGGCGGACTTCTGAGGAGTCTAGGGCTCCTGATGTTGGGTAGCCTCGGCGGATCCGGATCACGCTTCCCGGCGAGGCAGCGGAAGAACAAAATTTGCCGAGACACGATGAATACAATTAGATACAAACATGCAAGCTATGACATTCATAGGGTGTTTAGATGAATACCTTGCTGGCAACTCGTGCCTGGCTCCGACCAGTTTCACAAGGAAACCGGCACTTCACGGTAGACTGCGGTAGATAACGTCAATCAGGTCCACGGCCGGATATGAGACTCCTTCGTCAGCCTGCACTAGAAGGCCTGACGAGATCGGCGCAGACGGATTCTCCTCGTCAAGTTGGCGGGAACAAATTCCGGCGACTCGAAGCGGCGGCGGCGGCGGCGGCGGCGGCGACTAGCGGCGGCGGTTTTGTGAGAGGAGGGAGGGCGGCGCACTAAGCTCTAGGTTTAGGGTTGATTGTATCAAGTATTGTGTGTTATTATGAAGCTTAAGTCTAATTAAATAGACTAAGTGAAGGACTTTGACCGGCCCAACGGGCCCGGGTCCAACGGATGAACATTCGGTTCATCCCCATCACCGTGACTTCATCGTAACTCCGATCTCCGATCAGATCGGACCGATCGACTCAGTTTCCAAAACTGAATACTATGATCTGAAAAACCATTTTTCAGAACCCAGTGCAAAATGACCGTTTTGCCCCTCAACATCGGCAAATCACGATTTGACCTCTGTTGACTTTTAGGAAGTCGCACTCCCCAAAATCCTCTTATCATGCTCAACACATTGAGCTGAGTATCCGTGCGGGAATATCGAATCCAGTGCTTGTGTGACCCTCAATGGTTCAGGGATACAGCTAGCCGTGGGCCCACAACCATTGTGGCTCCGGAATCACAATTCCGGACTTGCCCAACGGATCATGGTAAGAGCGTCTAGCAACATCGCCCCATTATCCCCTAGGTATCACTGATAGTGCCTGCAAGAACCAGTTGGTCGTGGTTAGCGTACAGTACGGTCCTTTCAATCCATATATCCCGATCAGATCAACGACCATTGGTAAATCGAGAGTCGCTATAGATCCGATAGCTATGCATACATCTTGGAGATCGAATAGTGACATCGCGAGTGTAACTAGGTAAACACATTTACCTAAAACACTTATAGTACCTCGTGCCAGAGTATTTATACACTCCCTAGGTATCACTGATAGTGCCTACAAGAACCAGTTGGTCGTGGTTAGCGTACAGTACGGTCCTTTCAATCCATATATCCCGATCATATCAACGACCATTGGTAAATCGAGAGTCGCTATAGATCCGATAGCTATGCATACATCTTGGAGATCGAATAGTGACATCGCGAGTGTAACTAAGTAAACACATTTACCTAAAACACTTATAGTACTCTGCCAGAGATTTATACACTATTATCCCCTCAGATAGCATAGGATATCCATGCATGTCTGCGAGCGGTGAATCCTCGACAACGATGCATCGACTCCTACATGCATCGGGGTCTCACCAAATCCCGCCGCCTGATGACCCCAAGTGAGTCGGCAAACGAGTCAAAGTGAGACGCCTATCATGTAGAGTCTCAATGACGTTTCGAGTCATGAGAACTAATCAGTACAACCAAGACCTCGGACTTATCCACTCGACAAATGGTAACCACTTGGAAAGTCCGAACGAGGGTGGTTCGATAGATCACCAGGTCACTATCTATCTGCATGCTCAGAACATCACAATGTTCCCTACCAATGAAACATGGTACTTCGCATCGCAGATACTAGTCTCTAGCTCGGGCGGCCTTATCCTCATTTTGACGGCCCAATCGACTAGGAACATAAATACAAGTGTTGAGTTTACACTTAGAGCATTCCAGACCCGATATTTCTTATCCTCAAACTCGAAACCCTCGATTTTAGCTACTGTTCACCGTCACTTTCTATCGCCATTTCCCGTTGATTCCGACCTCCGTTTTTAGAGTTCTTGGTAGCGTTGGAAACCTCTTGAAAAGACCTTTCTTTTCCTACCAATTTTGGAGGCTGTTTTGAGCTGAGACGAGAGCGCAAAGCTGCTGAGTTTCGGGCAGTAGATTGCGCCGTGCGTTTCCAACTTTTGGGTGAGCTTTCTTGTTGATTGAGCATTTTTTTCTTGTGGTTAGTACCTGCGTGGATGCTTAGAGCTTGAGGCTAGCTCTGGCCTTAGGTTTAACGTATGTTTGTAGCAGATTTGAGCTAAGATATTAGGTATCTTTGGCAGATTTCAGCTTCTTGGAATTTTGAGTGGATTTTGCCGTGGAAGCTTCAAGGGCAGTAAGCTTGAGTTGTCACTGACCGTGCCTTTTTGAGTTTTGTTAGGTAAATTGAAGAAGAAAGGTACGATTTGAGCAGCCCTTAGCAGCTTGAGCGTGAACATGTCTATTTTTTGATGTTGTGAACTATTGTTATGTGGCTTACGTGAATTTAGATGATGGAATTGATTGAGCTATGTTTTGCTTCACGTATTATAAATTGTATGCATCTAGC
>KV012915.1:20845-40387 GCA_001598015.1 Dorcoceras hygrometricum
AATATTTACAAGAATGAATGTTTAATTGGAATTGGGGAACGCGAAAATGATTTATACACCTTAAAATTAAAAGACGTTCCAACTCGCGATGTCGAAGCACACACAACAACGATTAAACGGAAACACGATAACTTGAACCCAGCACAACTTTGGCACGCTAGGCTAGGTCACATTTCTCTAAGTAGGATGAACAAGTTAGTTAGGAGTGACATGTTTGATCTGTCAGGCATTAACTCTCTACCGACTTGTGAGTCTTGTCTCAAGGGAAAGATGACTAAGCAACCCTTCAAGGGCAAGGGTGAGCGTGCTCAAGGCCTATTGGACTTGATCCATACTGATGTGTGTGGTCCATTTAGTATTGGTACTAAATATGGTCACACATACTTCATCACCTTTACCGACGATTACTCTAGGTATGGGTACTTGTACTTAATGCAGCACAAGTCTGAATCCTTTGAAAGGTTCAAAGAATTCAAGGATGAAGTAGAAAATCAACTAGGCAAAAGTATTAAAGCACTTCGATCCGATCGAGGTGGTGAATACTTGAGTGCTGAATTTCAAGACTATCTGAAAGAGAATGGGATTCTCGCACAGTGGACCCCTCCGGCCACGCCACAGCTCAATGGTGTAGCGGAGCGTCGTAATCGGACCTTGTTGGACATGGTTCGATCTATGATGAGCTTCACTGAACTTCCTACCTCGTTTTGGGGCTATGCGCTCGAAACGGCGGTAATGTTGTTGAACAATGTCCAAACCAAGGCAGTGGATAAGACTCCATATGAGATGTGGATGGGCAAACCACCCAAATACTCATACATGAGAATTTGGGGATGTCCTGCTTACGTGAAGCAGACAGTGGGAGATAAGTTGGATACGAGATCCATCTTATGTTACTTCGTTGGGTATCCAAAGAATTCCATTGGATACTAGTTCTACTATCCGAGTGAAACAAAAGTGTTTATTTCTAGAAATGCCACCTTTATGGAAAGGGAATTTCTACTTGATAGAAAGGGCAAAATAGTAGAACTCGAAGAGGTTCGAGAACCAACTGAAGTACCAGGTGAATCTCCTGCACCTCCAGAGCCAATACCAGAAATGGTCGCACCTAGGAGATCCAAAAGGGTTCCTAGGGCTCCTGAGAGATATGGTTTTCTCCTTGAAGATGATCAAGGAGATCAAGTTGTTGGATCTGATCCAAGAAATTTCAAGGAGGCGATTTCCGATGCTGATTCAAATTTGTGGCTTGAATCAATGCAGTCTGTGTTTGACTCAATGCATGCTAACCAAGTTTGGACTCTTGTTAACCCTCCCGAAGGAATTATTCCTATTGGGTGTAAATGGGTATACAAGAGGAAACTTGGGCCTGATGGTAAGGTAATGACCTACAAGGCACGACTGGTCACGAAAGTTACACTCAAAGGCAAGGTGTTGACTATGATGAAACATTCTCGCCAGTCGCGATGTTCAAGTCAATTAGAATCTTATTAGCCATAGACGCATGGTACGACTATGAGATATGGCAAATGGATGTGAAAACTGTGTTCCTTAATGGAAACATTAAGGAAGAGATCTATATGACGCAGCCTGAGAGTTTCACATCTGTTGGAAGCGAGCATAAGGTATGCAAGCTTCAGAGATCGATCTACGGTCTCAAAAAAGCATCACGAAGTTGGAACCTGAGATTCGATGAAACAATTAAGGAATTTGGTTTCATCAAGAATCCCGAGGAGCCATGTGTTTATAAGAAGGTAGTTAAAAGCGCTGTGACATTCCTCGTACTTTATGTTGATGACATTCTACTCATTGGGGATGATGTAGGAATGCTGCAATCAACTAAAGTCTGGTTGTCTAGTAGATTTTTGATGAAGGACATGGGTGAAGCATCCTATATTCTTGGAATATAGATCTATCGGGATAGATCGAAACGGATGCTCGGACTCACCCAAGCCACCTACATCGATACCATACTTAAGAGGTTCTCTATGGAAGAGTCCAATAGAGGACACCTACCTATGTGCCACGGGGTCACTCTATCTAAGTCTATGTGTCCGAAGACTGATGAGGAGATAGAGTGTATGACACGTGTGCCATATGCCTCGGCAATAGGTAGTATTATGTATGGCATGATCTCAACTAGACCGGATGTCGCATATGCTCTGAGTGTCACGAGCCGCTACCAGGCCAACCCCGGCCAATTACATTGGAAGGCTGTGAAGGATATTCTTAAGTACTTACGAAGGACTAAGAATATGTTCACGGTCTATGGGGGTGGTGAACTGAAACTGGAAGGCTATACTGATTCTAGCTTCCAGTGTGACGTGGATGATTCGAAGTCAACCTCTGGATTTGTATTCATGCTCAATGGTGGTGCTGTCTCTTGGAAGAGTTCCAAGCAAGACACCATTGCGGATTCAACCACTGAGGATGAGTACATCGCAGCATCAGCTGCTGCTAAGGAGACGGTTTGGATAAGGAATTTCGTCCAAGAGTTGGGCGTCATTCCTGATGGAGTTGGTCCAGTCCCGGTGTACTGCGACAACACGGGTGCTGTTGCACAAGCAAAGGAGCCTAGGTCTCACCAAAGATCCAAACATATACTGAGGAAATACCACATAATCCGGGATATTGTGGCTAGAGGTGACATAGCAGTTGAGAGAGTCGCCTCTGCGGACAACATTGCTGATCCACTTACGAAGCCCTTGCCAGGACCGTTGTTTGAAAAACATCGCGAAACAATGGGACTGCGTCTGATAAAAAGTTGGCTTTAGGGCAAGTGGGAGATTGTTAGAGTAGATGCCCAACTAGCCAACTTGTGGCGTGTGGGTTTATAGACTCTTGTATATGACAGTCTTTATATATGATATTCGCATTTGTTTATGGCATTCTTTATCTTCATTATGTTTATATAATGTTAACAATTGTGTTGGATAAAGACCTAGAATTCACCATAGTGTATGTTAGATGTGATAGTGGGTATGACGGCTATCATGAAACACATCTAATAGTCACTGTGTATTCTGAATTAGTTCCTAGTCGATTGGGCCGTCAAAATGAGGATAAGGCCGCCCGAGCTCGAGACTAGTATCTGCGATGCGAAGTGCCATGTTTCATTGGTAGGAAACATTGTGATGTTCTGAGCATGCAGATAGATAGTGACCTGGTGATCTATCGAACTACCCTCGTTCGGACTTTCCAAGTGGTTACCATTTGTCGAGTGGATAAGTCCGAGGTCTTGGTTGTACTGATTAGTCCTCACGACTCGAAACGTAATTGAGACTCTACATGATAGGCGTCTCACTTTGACCCGTTTGCCGACTCACTTGGGGTCATTATGCGATGCGTGGATATCCTATGCTACTGAGGGGATAATAGTGTATAAATCTCTGGCCAGAGTACTAGAAGTGTTTTAGGTAAATGGGTTTACCTAGTTACACTCGTGATGTCACTATTCGATCTCCAAGATGTATGCATAGCTATCGGATCTTTAGCGACTCTCGATTTACCAATGGTCGTTGATCTGATCGAGATATATGGGCTGAAAGAACCGTACTGTACGCTAACCACGACCAACTGGTTCTTGCAGGAACTATCAGCGATACCTAGGGGATCATGGGACGATGTTGCTAGACGCTTTACCATGATCCGTTGGGTAAGTCCGAAATTGTGATTTCGGAGCCACAATGGTTGTGGGCCCACGGCTAGCTGTATCCCTGAACCATTGAGGGTCACACAAGTACTGGATTCAATATTCCCGCACGGAAACTGAGCTCAACGTGTTGAGCATAGGAAGAGGATTTTGGGAAGTGCGACTTCCTAAAAGTCAACAGGGGTCAAATCGTGATTTCCCGCTGTTGAGGGGCAAAACGGTCATTTTGGACTAGGTATCTGAAAAATCGTTTTTCACATCATAATATTCAGTTTTGGAAACTGAGTCGATCGGTCCGATCTGATCGACGATCGGAGTTATGATGAAACCGTGGTGATTTAAATGAACCGAATGTTCATATAGGACTTGGGCCTGACCCAAGTCCAATGGGCCGGTTCAATCCCATCTACCAACCTAATTAATAAAGGTGATTAGGGCTTAATACACCACACACAACACCTAAACCTAGCTCTCCAAACCACCGCCCCCTCCTCTCCCTCATATCGCCGCCGCCGGCCACCACCATCGCCGGAATTTGTTCCGGCCAACTTTTCCAGGAGTTTTCGTCCGTACTGATCTCGTCAGGCCTTCTAGTGCAGGCTGACGAAGGAACCTTGCTTCCGGTCGTGGACTTGATTGGAGGATCTACCGCCGCCTACAGTTTGAAGTGCCGGTTTCCTCGTGAAACTGGTCGGAGCCAGACGCCTGCAAGGTAATCATCTACGAACACCCTATGAATGTTTGTAGATTTCCTTTATTGTATTGAAAGTTTCCCGGTGCTAATTTTAAACTTCCGCTGCGCCGCCGGGAGACGGGATCCGGATCCGCCACCGCTTTCCCAACAGTAAGCTCTGCTGGTCACCATCTGCTTTGATTTTGGACAGTCCTTAATAACATGCCCTGGAAATCCACATCTATAACAAACATTCTGTCCCTTTCTACATGGACCAGGGTGGTTCTTCTGGCACTTGGGACACTGAGGCCTGTTTCCAACTGCTGAAACTGCACTAATGGGTTGCACAACCAAAGGTTTCTGCTCCTGAGGCTTTTGTTCCTGCGACCTCTGCTGATTCTTGTATGGTTTCTTGGGTGGTCGCTGGTCTTTCTGTTGGAAAGCCTGCCTCTTCAGTTGTCGCTCCTCCACAACTGCTTTCCAATCCTGATCAGCTCTTAGAGCCTTATCCGCCGATCCTCGATAATCTTTTGGTTCTACCAGTCCCACATCATGCCTGAGCGCTGGTTTCAATCCATCGACAAAATCTCGCAATTTCTCCTTAGAATCAGCTCCAATCAAGGTACAAAATAACATCCACGTTCGAACTTTCGAACATATTCCTGGACAGTCATGTCCCCTTGCTTGATCATCAAGAACTCTCTCTTCAATTCAGACCTCTTATCCTCTGTAAAATATTTTTCAAAGAACACCCGCTTGAATTCCTCCCAGGGGAGATTTGTTACATCTACGGTAAGCTTGGCTCCTTCCCACCAGAGCATCGCATCATCTCTCAACATATAAATCGCACATCTGGATCTTTCTATGTCAGGCGTCTGGAGATACTCAAATATTACTTCCATTGATTTAATCCAGCTTTCGGAGACAAACGGATCTGTTGTGCCGCTAAACTCCCTTGGGTTCTGTCTTCAAAATCGTTCTTGAGGGTCATCATTGCTAGGTCCTCTACTGCTGGAGGATTGACCATTGCCTCTACCCTGCTGTTCTACTAGCAACCTTAGAAGCTGGGCAATACTAGCGTTACTATCAGGACTGGATTCATCTACTGGGATATTCCTCCCTCTTCCTCGGCCAGACATCTTAATCTATAGCCCTTAATCCACCACATAAGAACATCAGAACATGCAAGAATCAAAAATACATTCTCTAAAAAATAAAAGAAACTCACTGCCCCGAAGAGACGGTCGATAAAATCTGCTCCAGCAAAGAGTGCGTGTGTTTATCTCTGGACCATGCTCTGATACCATGTTCGTGACGCCCCAATCCCCATGGGAGTCACGAGATCAAGGAAAACTCACCTGCACCATGAAAACTAGTGAGCCTAGGGGCTCAACAAGCAAAAGAGAGTAACAAGCACAATATGCAGGTGTAAAACATAAGACTTCTCAGTTTTAAAAGAAGTCATAGGACATCGTTCATCATACCTTTTGTTCTGGAAATAAATTCAAATTCCAGCGTTATCATTTTCGTTAGACTTATGGCTCAGAAGCTCTACTTATGTCTCATTGCACTCGATCGAATGACTACTGATATCAGTTTCAATGTGAAATCTCACCCAATATGAAGGGGCAATTGACCCTCTCGTCTGCTGCTCACCCTTCCCATAAGAACCGTCTGTTATCTAAGCCATAAATTCTTAAATTGAAGCTTTCTTCTTCTTTAAAACACATATAGGACGAACTTAAATCTTGGGTTCAATTCATTTTAAAACTCATATTTCCTTCAAAAATCGTTTTACTGAGCATCCAGCTAAGACATAGCAAATCACCAGTTGGGATAAATTCAGTTGTTGGCAGGAAAACCAGCTGTTGTGAACAGTAGATCAGTCGCTGGGTACATATCGGTGGTCAACACGATTAATTTGGTCAACGGAGTAATAGTAGATCAACAGTCGTTGGTTCAAGAACAACCAGTCGTTGCGTAAGGGTGATCAGCAGATGAAAGAAAACTAGACGATGGATGTAAATCAGCAGTGAAGTACTTAAGGGAAAGAAATCAGTCGCAAGCAACAGTGACCAGTCGCAAGCAAAACCAGTCGCAAGCAACAATAATCAGTCGCAACATAGCAAACAATCGCAACATAGCAACCAGTCGCAACATAGAAAACAGTCACAACATAGCAAACAGTCGCAACATAGCAACCAGTCGCAACATAGAAAACATTCGCAACATCGCAACCAGTCGCAACATAGCATCCAGTCGCAACATCGCAACCAGTCGCAACATAGCAACCAGTCGCAACATAGCAACCAGTCGATGGTTATGAAATACGATAACGTCACGAACAACATCCACAATATCAAAATTCACCTATCAAACCAGACTTAGTTCTGGTTCGACTAGCATTTTCAACTTCGCGGAGTCAAATTCGACGCTGTCATTCATCAGAGAAAAGAAGAACATCCTAGTCTTTATGAGTTGGAAATCTGAAATGCTCAGCGATTTAAAGTCAACATCATCAACTTCGTAAAATACATTTGAGTTCCAAACATAATCCACTGTGAACCCGAACATGAAACATACATTATAATATCAGCAGAACATGAGCAAAGGCTGATATTAAACATAGCTTAGGCAAGAACCACTAAATGAAGCGAAGACAATACACAAGCTTTCATGGCGTAGCAAGAATCAAATTTACTTGCCTCAATACGAAGGAATCACGAGATACAGCAGATCACGAACAGAGAGTCTTCCCAATCGCAACGATGAGCTTCCTATTTTCTTTGATGCAAAAATGGATATTTTCTTGCAAAAGATTAACTTATGGTCCATGTACCATAGGCATGGGAGTCTGATTTGTAACAGGGGAAAACACTCAAGTAGGCATGGTAAACCAGGCGTACTTCAGAAAATTTTTCTTTAAATTCCCTGTCAATGTTTTAATTTGTAAATGTACTACACAAAAATCTGAAATTTAACCATTCTCCCATCCAAAACCATTTTATTTGTAAAGTTTGAAAATTGTTGGCTACGCTCGAGTGACAACCGATCGGACCTCTGTACCTTATGAAATCTAAGAAATAAGAAATCAGCTACTTGGACAAATAAATAATGCTGAAATCGGAAATTAGAAATGGATCCTCAATATATAAGGATTATAATTTGTGGTCCTATGGATTTGGGGCGCTACACCATCGCTCGCTCCAAAACCACGAAGAAATCTGAAGGCCAAAAATGCTAAACGCTACATTACTCAAAACCACGGTGAAATCTGAACAACAAACTAAACGCTGGAAAATAGAGCTAACGCTAAAACGACGTCGCACAGCACCATGGTGAAGTCTGGAACGCTAAACACAAATGCTGGAGAAATCTGAAATACAAAACGCTAAAAGCTGATCGCTGAAATCTGATCACTCGAACGCTAAACTCACAAAACAGATCTCTCCCTCAAGAGTTCACCAAAACGGCGCCGTAGCAACTTATCTAAACGACATCGTTTACCCTCAACACAAAAACACGTTGCTAAGGTCTGAACAACAAACGTGCTACCAGATTTCACAAACACGCTGCGGCCAGATCTCTATACACAAGCGCAACAGATCTCACCTAACTATGCGACATCCAGACCTCACGAAAACGACGGCATATTGATCCCTCTCGGTACAAAATGCGACGCAACACCAAGCGCCAGATTTCTCAAAATCCGAACAGATTTCACAAAAACCGAGCAGATTTCACCAACAATTCAGATTCCTCACAAAATCATATTTCAAACTCGAAAATTCCAAAATTTCCAGAATTTCTCTAAATGTGATTTCTGACCCAAAAATGCAAACGAAACCTTCAAATTGAATTCCGAACACCCATAATTCCTCAAAAATTCGATTAATTCAACAATTAATCTTTTATTAAATTTCAGGTCTCACAACTAATCTGCATGAGTGATCTGTCGAGTAGCGTGATCTGTTGAGGCCGTGATCTGTTGGTGCGAGAGCTGAGTTGTATCTTCGTGCCTAAGCTGGAACAGTGTCTGGGGTCTGAGCTGATAGAAGATACGGTAGGTGAGACCTGATCTGGATGCGTAAGCTGACATGAGATGCCCAAGCTGAATTGCTGTGCAAGCCGAACTGCTTTGCCTGGGCTGGTTACAGTGAGGAGATCTGAGCTGATCTAGTATCACTGTAGCTGCAATCTGTTGGAGAATGGTCTATGGAGCGTAAGCTGTTGGATACGAGAGCTGAATGTATATTCGTGGTGAGCTGTACGCTGGACTAGGTACAGTGTTGAGGGCCACCATGATCTGTTGTCACTGTAGCCGTGAGCTGTTGAGTAATAAGTATAAATACTCTCTCGTTGACCAACACTTAGTCACTCTTTAGACCATACGTCAGTTGAGTTTCGCGATTTCCGGCTGGGTTTGAGCTTCAGTTCAACTAACAGTGTTCTGCTAGCATTGGTGTATTTTCCTAGCCTTTACGTTTGAGCTGAATAGAGCCATGTTTGTTAGCCGTAGTGGTTCTAGGCTATGAGGCCTTTGTCCGTGAGCTATATAAGCTTTATCAGAGCTAGTTCTTTAGGTATCTTGGCAGATTTGAGCTCCCTGGTGGTTGCTGTGAGCTGTTGGCCCTGAGCAGTTGGCCGAGCGAAGCAGTAGGTGTGTTCTGTTGTCAACCGTGAGCTGTGCTGAGGTAGTTTGCCAAGATCTATGTAAGGTACAACTGAGCTTGTGTTTTACAGCTTGGGATAAGCATGTGAGTGTAGTGGATGTAGGCTGAACTGCCTCAGCTTGTCGTGTGCATGCTGGGTTGTAGTTTCTGTTACGCTTCTGTTGAGTAGCCTAGCTGATTCTGCGGTGTTACGCATACTGTGTCTAAGCTGTTGATGTGTATTGTTCTGTTATGCATGCTTGAGACTATGCTATGCAGGTTGAGTCTGTACTGCCTACGTGCTATTG
The DNA here is from genome assembly GCA_001598015.1 of Dorcoceras hygrometricum. Lineage (NCBI taxonomy): Eukaryota > Viridiplantae > Streptophyta > Magnoliopsida > Lamiales > Gesneriaceae > Dorcoceras > Dorcoceras hygrometricum. The sequence goes on from KV012915.1 coordinate 30,125, forward strand.
CCTGCTTCCGTGTGTGCTGGTATGCCGCGTTGATCTGTTTATTGTTATGTTACAACTGTGAGCTGATTTGCCTAGTCGTGTATAGCATGAGGATGCATGAGATATGCTGTTATGCTTTCTCGTGCTGATTTGCATGTGTTTATAGTATGCTATTGCATGAGCTTGATGATATTGCATACTTTCATAGCATATTGAGCCTGGGAGTCCATCTTGAGATGTTTTTTCCAGCTGAGTCGCTGTACTTGTTGTTGTTATCAGGATGCGTGTGATCGAGCGGTTGGGTAGCTCTCATTCTCTCACATGCTTTAAGGCCATCTATTCTAGATTTGTTCTAGTGCTTCGTGTGATTGAGCGGTTGGGTATTCTCTCACATGAACTGTGGCCACTCTTGTTTGTAATGTATCGGGTACCGTGTGTGATCGAGCGGCCGGGTAACTTCCATTCTCTCACACGTTGGGTGACCCATCCTGTTACGATTTCCAGCAGTTGAGTGTTTTCTGTGAGGTGCGTATTCTCCTGCTGCTGAGTTGTCCCTTGAGCCCCGGTGACTCCTTTGTATATCTCATGCATTGTGCAACATGATATGTTTCATGCTTTATTTGACAGCTGTTGATGATTTGCTTTTCGTACTGAGGTTTGACCTCGTTTGTTTTCCCTTGGGGCTGCTTTGGCCGTGTGTTGGCCATTGCAGATCTTTTTCAGGTAGTCAGCTGGTCCGTGAGGTGTGGCAGCTGGTGAAGTCCCAGGTGTGAGTTCCAGTTATGTATATACATATATATATGCTATATCGAGTCATTGACAGGGGATGCCCTGTGTAGTTGTTGTATTTGACTTGATTGAGTTGCATGTAAATTTGTTGTATCAGTTATTGTTTCTGCGGCTTTTGAGTTAAAGCGCTATTTTGAGTATGAACTTATGTTGAATGTTATATTTTCCGTCAGGCCTAAAAAGAAAATTTTACCCGCTTTTAAGCTTCCACATTTTTTTTGCGTGTTTAGCAGTGTTTAGAACATCGGGCCTGACACTTGCATTCCGAGTTTGGAAGTGCTTGTAGACAGTTTTGGGTCTAGATTGACCGCGAGTTTAACGCTTTGCCTCTGATCAGATGGCTAATCTGAGCTGACCAAGCAGATTTTGGTAGACTTTCGTGTTGTTTTCGCTACCAATTGATGTTCGGTAAAACATCCCTTGAGGTTTTTGCATGATGGGAAGTGAAAATTGTTCTAGCGACTAGAAGAAGTTGAAGAAAATCAGCGGTCTTCACCACATTTTGTGCGGTATGTGAAGGACCAAATAGATATGCTTCGATCTAGAGCGAAGGCTGTGCAAGATCGCCAATCCAGCTTGTGCTCCTAACGGGTAGATCTGTAGAGTTTAGATCTATGATCGTGTGCTTCTGGTGGACTTCTCCTTCTTGTTTGCGTTAGGCTTGGCAATTGCAGGGTAGGTTAGCTCTTAGATTCATCAGTCTGTTTGAGTGTCTATGGACAGATTGGATATTTGGCGTAAAGTTGCGGATGCCGGCTGTTTTGTTGTGGACACATGGCGTGTTTTATGTGACTAAGCCGAGGGAATGCGAGCCAGATTCTTCTTTTGTGTTGAAGACTGATGAAGTGAGCGAGAACAGACCCTAAGTTGTATTGTATGGCCAGTGAGAATTTTGGACAGAAGGGAGAAATAATGGCGGATTGTTACCTTACCCTGGGTTACAGTATAGTGGAGTAGGCATGGAAAAGGAAGGACAACTTGAGAAAAAGAAGCTATGATGAGTAGAGATTGGCCTCATCCACAATGGATATTTTTTTTCTTCCTTGCATTCTGTTTCCTTCCTTTTTGAGTTCTGTTTTATCCGGTTGATAGCTGGTTATGCGTTTTGATGATCCCCTTTTTGGCAATGTGCATTGATCTGCTTCATTTTGTTATGAGCTGTTATAGTCATAACAGCGTAGTTGCGGTTAACTTAGGAATTCTACGGTTTCTTTCTGTAAGCTAATCTGCGTAGAACAGATATGGGTTGAACTATTTCGTGCGACGGTATGTTCGTTTTCTGTCACGAACTGTTTGAGGAGATCAGCTTAGAAGTGAACAGCTTGGTGAGGCGCTGCATGGCGTAAGCTTTCAGGAGCTGAAGAATAAGCTAAGTTCAGTTTAGGGATGTTCTGGATGTCCTGAGCTTAGTATTCAGATTTTGGGTTTTGTACCACGTCGTTTGGTGGTACCAGCTAAGGCGTAAGCTGGTAGTAACTCCCGATGCAGACCAGAGCTGTGTGGCCTCCAGCTAAGGTGGAGAGTTGTTCGTAATTATCAGACCGAGCAAGATCTATTTGTGGTTCCAGTTTTGACAACGTTAGCTGTAGACGTCAGCTTTGGCGAGAACCGTTTGATTTTGAGGATGAAATATTTTAAGGTGGAGAGAAATGTGAGGACTGTAATTAAACAAGATAATTAGTAGCTTAATCGGGTTTAGATTAACGGTTAATCAGTCGAGGTTATTCAGCTTAGAGAGCTATCGCGTTTCGCTCTAAGCTGTTGGTGTAAGCTATTTTGGTTCCGGTTTGAGTTAGAAAGGGCGAAAGCTGTTAGAGAGGCCGTGCTGCTCTTGTGTGTTGTAGCAAATTGGAAGCCCAGCTTCGAGGTGAGCTAGTATGTTGCGGGAGCTGGTGATGGGTGGAAGCGTAAACTGTTCACTGTGCACCATATTGGGCGCAAGCTGTTAAGCACGGACTGTGCTGAGGCCATGAGCTGTTAGAAGCCTAGGAGTACTAGCAGGGAATGGTAGGCGTGAGCTGTTCTGGTATCGCAAACTGTTACAGATTGGTGCGCTGTGATCTGAGAACTTATCGAACAGTTTTGGGGTGTCTTAAGATGTTTAGAGTATCCAAGCTGATAGGTAGGATACGTGCTATTCTAAAATCCTCCGAGCTGAGTTGCGTGAACTGTTAGTGCGATCTGATCTGTCTTGGTGCGAGCTAGTGGTGTAGCAGCTCTGAGCTGTTAGCGGTTGAGTAGCAAACCATAAGCCGAGTCCAGCTTTGGAAGTTACGCAGCCTTCTGGGCTGAGTAGTCAGATTTGGGAACGTATTCTCTGCTGTTGGGTCGATCAGCTTAGGCAGAAGCTGATAGAAAAGAGCAGGTTCTGCGAGCGCTGTTGGTCTCGCGTGAGCTGACCAGGTGCGTAAACTGGTCTGGACTGTGACTACTGCAGCAGTTGTGAGCTATGTTCGTTGGTCAGATCAGGGAGGAGTTAGCTTAGCTCTCCTGAGATGTTGGAGCTAAATTTGCGTACACGAGAGCTGTGTGCTGTGAGCTGCCACAGGCGATATCTGTTGGTGTACGTAAATTGTTAGTGTGAGCGTCTTGTGCTGCTGGTACAAGCTGTTGTCAGCTTTGAGGTCTGGGCTTAGCTGTGTGAGCTGTGCTGTTGGGGTACGTGATGGTATAAGTGGTGCGTATTGTTCTGAAGATCGGGAGCTGTGCTGGATGCTCTGAGCTGGTCGGTGTGTGTAACCCGATCTGTGCTGAGAGGATGTGATCTGTTGGAGCGGTGAGGGTGTAAACTGCCGAGGACCTGTGTTGCTGTGTACGCGTGATCTGTTATGCGTGAATGCCTAAGCTGGAGCAGTAGCGATCTAAGATGTTCTATAGGAACTGTAGGTTAGACCGGGCATTTGGCAATATAAATAACAGCAGTTGACCCGAGACTTAGTTATTTTCAGACCTCAGATATTTTAATACCTCTGGTGTGTTCGTGAATCTACCCCTCCCGAAACCCTTGATTTTACTGTTCACCCTTACCCTTATTTCCCGATTGCTGGAGTTCGGCCGACCAGCTTTGGTCAAGAGTGGTACCATAGGAAAACCCTTTCCAAACCCGTCATTTCCCTACCAGTATTGTGACCAGAGATGGCCGGAGGAGGAAACACGAAGTAGTAGAGCATGCGCTATTCGTTGCTTCTCCTAGCTGCGTCGTGTATTCCGAGCTGGTAACCGTGCAATGTTGTTGAGTGCTTGTAGAGCTGCAGCTGTTTTCCCCTGAGCTGTTAGCAACCCCGTGGCTATTGGCGTGACAGCGGTGGTGCGTGCGTGAGCTATGCTGCGGTAAGCTTGTGTGTGCTCTGTTCTGTCGTGGATATGTGAGGTAGGTTGGTAAGGTTGAGCAGGTACGAATTGAGCTTACGAATACACCTTTGAGATAGGCATGAAAATATAGTTATGCGTGTTGTACAGCTGAGCTGGTTGTGTTCTGCATGCTGTAGCCTGTGCTGTTTTATATGAACTGCTGTATCGTGTACCTCATGAGTACTGCCTGAGCTATTTTGTGTACTGTCTGTTGTTTTCTGATCGTTGTGCTATTTCCTTATATCTTGTAGTATGCTGTTGCATGAGTTTTTGTGGACATTTCAAGCATACATATTACGTTGAGCATTGTAATGCATGTGCATAGCATATTGAGCTCCTCCCTTGGGACCTGCGTGCTATTCTGTGAGTTGAGCTTATGCCCCTTTGTGACCTTTTGCTAGCCGTTGACGCTGTTGAGCTCCTCTGTGATCTGTTGTTGACCGTACTCTGTTAGTGAGCTCCTTTGTGATATTTTTCTAGCCGTTTGGTGTTGTGGGCTTTCTTTGTTATCCTCTGCTGGCCTTGTATGTTGATCTGTATGTACCAGGAAGCTTGTTAATGGGCTTATAGAGAATGATCGGCTAACTACCATGCTTCTCTAATTGAGGACGAGCGGCTAGCTACCGTGCTCCTCTTACTCGCTGTTGTTGGTTGGTTTGCCGCTATGAGACGAGTGGATAGCTACCACGCTCTCATGAGCTTGGACACCAGCGGGTTGAGCTGTTCTGTTCTTGCTTCTGGTACTGCGTGTTGAGACGAGTGGATAGATACCATGCTCTCACATGCTCCGCGGCCATTATTGTTTGTACCTCCAGCCGTGGAGTTGTTCTACGAGCCTTGTACCTCCAGCTGTTGAGCTGTTCTTGCGAGCTCTGTACCCCCTATTGGCACAGCGGCGGATCCGGATCCCGCTCCCAGGGCGCAGTGGAAGAATTTAAAAAATTGAAGCCCGGGAACGGTCAATATACCTAAACAATAATCTAAACAATCATAGGATGTTTAGAAGGTTACCTTGCTGGCGTCTAGGCGCTGTCTCCGACCAGTTCCACGAGGGAATGGCACTTCAACGATTGGACGGTTGGATCGACGCCAAATCCGGTCCACGACCAGAATCTCAACTCCTTTGCCGGTTTTCAATAGAAAATCGACGAAAATTTCACGGACCGAATCTCCTCGCTGAGATGGTCGGAACAAATTCCGGCGTCGGCGGCGGGCGGCGACGGCGAGGGAAGAAGGGAGAGGGGAGAAGTTTGCTGAATAGATTTTGGTATTTTTCTTTCTCTCTTTTTAAAGTGTCTCCTCATTGCCATATTTATAGATTGAGGGATAGAGTTTGATTTGAACAAAACAGTGAACATTCGGTTCAACTCAAACTATGAACATTCCGTTCAACTGGAACAGTGAACATTCGGTTCAACTCAAACTGTGAACATTCGGTTCAACTCGAATAGTGAACATTCCGTTCGACCCCCTCGATTGTGGTCTCATCATAATCCCGATCGATGATCAGATATCACCGATGTGCTCAGTTTACAAAACTGATAATTATGATGCAAAATTAAATTTTCGGACCACTAAATCTACATATGATAGGTTTACTCTCATTAGCTAAATATGGAAGTCCTACTCCCTTAGCTACTTTTAGGAAGTCATACTCCCAACCTTCCCCCTACTATACTCAACACTTTGAGTACCATATCCGTACGGAAATTGGAAAACCAGTACTTGTGTGACCCTCAATGGTTCAGGGATACAACTAGCCGTGGGCTCATAACATTTGTGACTCCGAAAACACATTTTCGTACTTACCCATCGAATCATGGTAAAGTGTCTAGCAACATCGCCCCATGATCTACTAGGTATCACTGATAGTGCTTGCAAGAACCAGTCGGTCATGGTTAGCGTACAGTACGATCCTTTCAACTCAAATATCTTGATCAGATCAACGATCATTGGTAAATCGAGAGTCGCTAGAGATCCAATAACCATGCATAGATCTTGGAGATCAAATAGTGACATCGCATGTGTTACTAGGTAAACCCATTTACCTAAAACACATCTAGTACTCTGGCCAGAGATTTGTCACATTTTTATCTCCTCAAACGGCATAGGATATCCACGCACAAGGGCGAGTGGTGAATACTCGACAACAAAGCATTGAATCCTACATGCATCGGGACCTCACCCAATCCCGCCACCTGATGACCCGAACTGAGTCGGTAAACGGGTCAAAATGAGGCACCTATTGAAATAACCCGAAAATTTCAAAATGCTATTCAATTGAATTCTTAGCTTATCATATATTTCTATTCTCCATGAATAATCAAGGTCTTAAATTCTAAATTAAGTCTCACCATAAGTAGCCATTAGTATCCACCATTTAGCCTAATAATGTCTACTTATGACCATAAATATTGGTGATTAATGGTTATAAAAGGTGACCCTTAAAATCTCCCCAACCTCTCCTATATATAGCACCCCTCAAAGATGAAGAAAGGCACTCTACAAACATCAAGAAAACCTTGAGATTTTCGTGCAAGAGGCTGCACCATTTCGAAAACAAGAGGTTGAAGCTTTGAGCATTCCAACAACAATCTGAAGGCCTACTGTCCGGAACCTATTGCAACTGCTCCGTTTTTTAGAATCCAATCTCCACCGTCCAGAATCTTCTTCTCCAGGTTTCAAATACTAGGTAAAAATATCATTCCAATCCAACGGTTAAATTTCCGTAAATCAAATTCTCAAGAATGCTGCACAGATTACATGTGAGGAAACTACAGCTTCTGTTTATCATCCTAAAATGATTTCAAACGACCTCTATGTCCGATCTCCACCGTTCAGATTTTACGTAGTTATGTCCTGAATATGGTGTCCAAATTTCATTTCGATCCAACGGTTATAGATTTGTCAAATCCCTTTTCATAAATTCTGCACAGATTCCATACGAGAAATCTGCAGCTCTTGTCCATCACTTATAAACGGCTGCAAATTTCCTTTGAAAACGATCTTGACCGTTCAAATGTTATTTCATCATGTTTTACATATGATGTTCAATTTGCATCCTGATCCAAAGGTTAGATTTTACTAAAATTCCTTTTCAATTCTACTGTACCTACTATTTACGACAAAACTATAGCTTCGATTCGCCGTCCCGATATGGATTCAAATGGCTTACAAATCCGATCTCTTCCGTTCACAATTTCTTTTTCTCCTTTTGTGAACAAGCCAACCAACCTTGATCTTAATCCGAGAGTTTCGTATACCGAAGACGCTTATGAAATGTCGGTGATTTTCATAAGTATGCAACGTCTGAAGATCTCTACATTCGTGATCCACTTCAAGTAGCGTAATATGGATCTACGGAATATTCCGCACTCTGGGTTACTTGATGTAACCACATGGCCTCGACCCCTTAGAGGAATAAAAATTAGGGACTGATCAGTAAACCATAGACACGAAGTAATTATCAGTGCTTTTCTGCTACTCGTTCTGTTAAGTTCTGTCATGCTCTGTTAAGCTCTGTTAAGCTCTGTTATGCTCTGTTATGAGATCCGTTATTCAGTACATGTATATGAATATTCGTTATGCTCGAATGGTATCCCCCACTTGCTGAGTGTTTCCCCAAACACTCACCCCTTACTTCTCCACCGAGATAAGAATGAAGAACATGTTGAAGAAGAGGAACGAGATCTGTTTTGGGGCTGGTGAAGACTCTGCTTTTCTTTGTTAATGTAATTTTCGCTTCCGCACTCTATTATTCAATTTCTCCGATTTTCAGTTGTAAAGACGATCATTTTGATTATGTAATAGACTGGTTTTGAACTGCACTATGAGGCTTGATGTTTTGTAATGAATAATTATTAAACATCACCGGTGTTCACGTCTAGACCCGGTCTCGGGGCGTGACATTTTAGTGGTATCAGAGCTAACCAGGTTCATAATCCGGATGAAAAGTTCTAGCAGAAAGAGTTCTGATTTCATCCGAAGAAATAAGTCTTACACAAAGATCAATTTTGTTCAGAAAGTTAAATTTCTTCCTGAAGTGATTTTTCTATGGAAATCTCAACTTCATTCCAACATTCATATTTTTTTTTTGAAATTTCAATTTGATCCGGAAATTTCATATTCTTCCAAAACTCTCCTATTTATTCGCAAAGTTCATTTCATTCGATTTTTCTCATTTAAATCAAAAAGTTCAGTTCCATCTGAAAATTTTTGGCGTCGTTCGATTTTTATTTTTTTTTTTGGATCTTTTGCTTCCGGAAAATTTTCATTTATTCGGAGATCTTCCATTGCATCCTATTGAATTCATGAGATTCTTCATCGATCAATCTACTTCTTCAAATCTTCTCGTATTCAAATAAGTCCGTTGGACAACATCTTCTGCTCAACATCTGAATTACTTTTGTTTTACTTCTGTTCTTCGCATCGACGTCTGATTTTACCTTCTCTTCGCATATGAATCCATATTCCTCTTATCTTCACTCCAATCAGACTTCTCCTGTTTATCAGATTTCTACTGTACAACTTTCCTTCTTCTCTTCTCTGTACGCTATACTCTGATTAGATTTCTCCCTATCAACATCTGAATTACTTTTTGTTTTACTTCTGTTCTTCGCATCGACGTCTGATTTTACCTTCTCTTCGCATATGAATCCATATTCCTCTTATCTTCACTCCAATCAGACTTCTCCTGTTTATCAGATTTCTACTGTACAACTTTCCTTCTTCTCTTCTCTGTACGCTATACTCTGATTAGATTTCTCCCTAACTCTCTGATTCAACTTGCTTCTCTTCACCTTCTGTTGACATCTGATTGCATATAAACTTCAATCGGATTCTTGATGCACTACAGTTCTTCTCTGGTTTGCTCTCACATTCAGACTTCTACTGAAGGCTTATTGTTATGATAAAATTTATAGTTTTGGTGATAACAAAGAAAAGAAAAGATTTGGAATTAAATGACAATATTCACGATGATCAACATTGCTGACAACAGTGATTAGCTCAAGCTACAGTTATAAGTTTCGAGTTGATCAAAATCAGATCTTGGAACAGTGGAGTGATTGTTTTGGATATTCAAGCTTTGATGAAGTAATTCGAGATATCTGCCAACAGCTCTTGTCTACAGTATCGCAGTGGTATATGCAAACAGCAATGGGAGCAGTGTCTCGCTCTACCAACAGAAAGGACAGAATACTTTGATAACTTTGTTCGACAGATCTTGGAACAGTGCTACTTATTTACATCAGACTTCGCTACAGTATTATCTTTGAAAAAAGTACAAGTATCTATCGACAGCTCTTTGTAAGACAGTTAGCTCAACACGACATCGTTTGCCTCAACGGATCTGATGACGTCAGCCACAGGAAAACACTAGACATCATGACGTCACCATCATATTCAGCTTGAACGATCTCAACAGACATGATGACGTCAGCAGTGCTAAAACTTGCAAATGGAAAGATATGATGACGTCATCAGTACTGATACTTGCAAATGGATACCGCGACAAGATCTCTCAACAGTAAGGAACTGTTCATTCGTCTTCTTCAAGGAAAGATCCGTTGATAGAAAAGATTTCAGGCGCAAGCATAAAGAAGATTCAAATTCGATCGTATACTCATTTGGAAAAGATCGATGATCAAAAAAAGAATCACTCATACCGCCTGAAATTAAGGAGACGAGATTAGTACTATCTTTGAAAAATAGTACACATTGCCAGAGGCGATTTCTACGGGAGTGCACACATATGGAAATGATACTCGCATCCCTGACGAAATGCAATTTACCATACACTGAAGCGAGATTGACGGCGTTCCACTGTCAGGAATTCAAAAAGGATTTGCTACCTTATCTGGATTCATCGACCGTTGAATGAAGATTATAAATAGCAGACATTTTGCTTTGAAGAACAAATCTTGCCACTGCTATTGCGCTAAAACGCTGTCAAAATACTCCAAGAGCTTACTCTTCGCTGAACGCATTCAAAGCTCACGCATTCAAAAGCACTCGAAGAATCTCCACCTTTGATATTCATTGTTATATCTTCGAGTGTCACTCTCTGGTTCACATTATTGAATCAAGTCAAGTTGTCTTAGAAACCAGAGATTTTTACAGTACTCACAAAGTGTATTCATTGTT
>KV012915.1:52702-83064 GCA_001598015.1 Dorcoceras hygrometricum
TGAAATAACCCGAAAATTTCAAAATGCTATTCAATTGAATTCTTAGCTTATCATATATTTCTATTCTCCATGAATAATCAAGGTCTTAAATTCTAAATTAAGTCTCACCATAAGTAGCCATTAGTATCCACCATTTAGCCTAATAATGTCTACTTATGACCATAAATATTGGTGATTAATGGTCATAAAAGGTGACCCTTAAAATCTCCCCAACCTCTCCTATATATAGCACCCCTCAAAGATGAAGAAAGGCACTCTACAAACATCAAGAAAACCTTGAGATTTTCGTGCAAGAGGCTGCACCATTTCGAAAACAAGAGGTTGAAGCTTTGAGCATTCCAACAACAATCTGAAGGCCTACTGTCCGGAACCTATTGCAACTGCTCCGTTTCTTAGAATCCAATATCCACCGTCCATAGTCTTCTTCTCCAGGTTTCGAATACTAGGTAAAAATATCATTCCAATCCAACGGTTAAATTTCCGTAAATCAAATTCTAAAGAATGCTGCACAGATTACATGTGAGGAAACTACAGCTTCTGTTTATCATCCTAAAATGATTTCAAACGACCTCTATTTCCGATCTCCACCGTTCAGATTTTACATAGTTATGTCCTGAATATGGTGTCCAAATGTCATTTCGATCCAACGGTTAGAGTTTTGTCAAATCCCTTTTCAATAATTCTGCACAGATTCCATACGAGAAATCTGCAGCTCTTGTCCATCACTTATAAACGGCTGCAAATTTCCTTTGAAAACGATCTTGACCGTTCAAATGTTATTTCATCATGTTTTACAAATGATGTTCAATTTGCATCCTGATCCAAAGGTTAGATTTTACTAAAATTCCTTTTCAATTCTACTGTACCTACTATTTACGACAAAACTATAGCTTCGATTCGCCGTCCCGATATGGATTCAAATGGCTTACAAATCCGATCTCTTCCGTTCACAATTTCTTTTTCTCCTTTTGTGAACAAGCCAACCAACCTTGATCTTAATCCGAGAGTTTCGTATACCGAAGACGCTTATGAAATATCGGTGATTTTCATAAGTATGCAACGTCTGAAGATCTCTACATTCGTGATCCACTTCAAGTAGCAACCAGATAAGAAATCAAGCATTGCCACCATGTTTCTCATGTTTTGAGCAGTAATCAAGTAAGTGGGTTTTTGCTATTATATTCGTTTGATATATTATATATATATTATCCATGTAAGAATTCAGTTTTGAACCTACTATTCAAGCACTTTTCTGTTCAGATCTCTGTTTCATTTCAAGCTCTGTTTTGCACTGATATTTATGTCGTAATATGGGTCTACGGAATATTCTGCACTCTGGGTTACTTGATGTAACCACATGGCCTCGACCCCTTAGAGGAATAAAAATTAGGGACTGATCAGTAAACCATAGACACGAAGTAATTATCAGTGCTTTTCTGCTACTCGTTCTGTTAAGTTCTGTCATGCTCTGTTAAGCTCTGTTAAGCTCTGTTATGCTCTGTTATGAGATCTGTTATTCAGTACATGTATATGAATATTCGTTATGCTCGAATGGTATCCCCCACTTGCTGAGTGTTTCCCCAAACACTCACCCCTTACTTCTCCACCGAGATAAGAATGAAGAACTTGTTGAAGAAGAGGAACGAGATCTGTTTTGGGGCTGGTGAAGACTCTGCTTTTCTTTGTTAATGTAATTTTCGCTTCCGCACTCTGTTATTCAATTTCTCCGATTTTCAGTTGTAAAGACGATCATTTTGATTATGTAATAGACTGGTTTTGAGCTGCACTATGAGGCTTGATGTTTTGTAATGAATAATTATTAAACATCGCCGGTGTTCACGTCCAGACCCGGTCTCGGGGCGTGATATTTTAGTGGTATCAGAGCTAACCAGGTTCATAATCCGGATGAAAAGTTCAGTTCCATATGAAAATTTTTGGAGTCATTCGATTTTTTTTTTTTTGGATCTTTTGCTTCCGGAAAATTTTCATTTATTCGGAGATCTTCCATTGCATCCTATTAAATTCATGAGATTCTTCATCGATCAATCTACTTCTTCAAATCTTCTCGTATTCAAATAAGTCCGTTGGACAACATCTTCTGCTCAACATCTGAATTACTTTTGTTTTACTTCTGTTCTTCGCATCGACGTCTGATTTTACCTTCTCTTCGCATATGAATCCATATTCCTCTTATCTTCACTCCAATCAGACTTCTCCTGTTTATCAGATTTCTACTGTACAAATTTCCTTCTTCTCTTCTCTGTACGCTATACTCTGATTAGATTTCTCCCTAACTCTCTGATTCAACTTGCTTCTCTTCACCTTCTGTTGACATCTGATTGCATATAAACTTCAATCGGATTCTTGATGCACTACAGTTCTTCTCTGGTTTTCTCTCACATTCAGACTTCTTCTGAAGACTTAATTACTTTACTACTGACAGACTTCTTTCGACTTCTCTTCAATCTTCTCATCGCATCTCTCGATCAGATTTCTCCAGACTTCACTTTTTGGAAATCCAGATTCTACCAAACTTCACGTTCAGACTTCCCTGTTCAGACCTCTTCTGTCTTCTTCAGACTTCACGTCTCTTTATTGTCATTCAGATAAACTTTTAGTTCACCAGCTAGATTTCTTTGATTTGTTTGAGTTAGTTTTCCAGAAGAAACCCCTTACCAGGTTGATTTTTCATTCATTGGCTAGATCATAATTTTTTTTTCTTCGGGTCAACAAATCCTTACAGCTTACGTCCATGAAATAATCTAGAAATCCCCGATTGTCATTTCGTCATCAATTATTTCATGAGATGATTCCTTCTACTTCCAGTATCCATGCTACAACTACCATTCATATGAAGCAGATAACATTTAACAACCAAACTCGAGTGATTCGTCATCCTAAATCAAATCTATATGCGAACCGGATACCATCAAAGAAGAGCTGGAGATCACAGTTAACCACATCCGTCGGGAGATAATATGAGAACTCAAGTTTCGAGGACGAAACTTCTATTAAGGTGGGGAGGATGAAATAACCCGAAAATTTCAAAATGCTATTCAATTGAATTATTAGCTTATCATATATTTCTATTCTCCATGAATAATCAAGGTCTTAAATTCTAAATTAAGTCTCACCATAAGTAGCCATTAGTATCCACCATTTAGCCTAATAATGTCTACTTATGACCATAAATATTGGTGATTAATGGTCATAAAAGGTGACCCTTAAAATCTCCCCAACCTCTCCTATATATAGCACCCCTCAAAGATGAAGAAAGGCACTCTACAAACATCAAGAAAACCTTGAGATTTTCGTGCAAGAGGCTGCACCATTTCGAAAACAAGAGGTTGAAGCTTTGAGCATTCCAACAACAATCTGAAGGCCTACTGTCCGGAACCTATTGCAACTGCTCCGTTTCTTAGAATCCAATCTCCACCGTCCAGAATCTTCTTCTCCAGGTTTCAAATACTAGGTAAAAGTATCATTCCAATCCAACGGTTAAATTTCCGTAAATCAAATTCTCAAGAATTCTGCACAGATTACATGTGAGGAAACTGCAGCTTCTGTTTATCATCCTAAAATGATTTCAAACGACCTCTATTTCCGATCTCCACCGTTCAGATTTTACTTAGTTATGTCCTGAATATGGTGTCCAAATTTCATTTCGTATACCGAAGACGCTTATGAAATATCGGTGATTTTCATAAGTATGCAACGTCTGAAGATCTCTACATTCGTGATCCACTTCAAGTAGCAACCAGATAAGAAATCAAGCATTGCCACCATGTTTCTCATGTTTTGAGCAGTAATCAAGTAAGTGGGTTTTTTCTATTATATTCGTTTGATATATTATATATATATTATCCATGTAAGAATTCAGTTTTGAACCTACTGTTCGAGCACTTTTCTGTTCAGATCTCTGTTTCATTTCAAGCTCTGTTTTGCACTGATATTTATGTCATAATATGGGTCTATGGAATATTCCGCACTCTGGGTTACTTGATGTAACCACATGGCCTCGACCCCTTAGAGGAATAAAAATTAGGGACTGATCAGTAAACCATAGACACGAAGTAATTATCAGTGCTTTTCTGCTACTCGTTCTGTTAAGTTCTGTCATGCTCTGTTAAGCTCTGTTATGATCTGTTATGATAATATGGGTCTATGGAATATTCCGCACTCTGGGTTACTTGATGTAACCACATGGCCTCGACCCCTTAGAGGAATAAAAATTAGGGACTGATCAGTAAACCATAGACACGAAGTAATTATCAGTGCTTTTCTGCTACTCGTTCTGTTAAGTTCTGTCATGCTCTGTTAAGCTCTGTTATGATCTGTTATGCTCTGTTATGAGATCCGTTATTCAGTACATGTATATGAATATTCGTTATGCTCGAATGGTATCCCCCACTTGCTGAGTGTTTTCCCAAACACTCACCCCTTACTTCTCCACCGAGATAAGAATGAAGAACATGTTGAAGAAGAGGAACGAGATCTGTTTTGGGGCTGGTGAAGACTCTGCTTTTCTTTGTTAATGTAATTTTCGCTTCCGCACTCTGTTATTCAATTTCTCCGATTTTCAATTGTAAAGACGATCATTTTGATTATGTAATAGACTGGTTTTGAGCTGCACTATGAGGCTTGATGTTTTGTAATGAATAATTATTAAACATCGCCGGTGTTCACGTCCAGGCCCGGTCTCGGGGCGTGAAACCTATCATGTAGAGTCTCAATGACGTTATGAAGTTTTGGGTAATAAGGACTAATCTGTACAACCAAGACCTTGGACTTAATCCACTCGACAAATGGTAACCACTTGGAAGTTCAAACGAGGATAGTTCGATAGATCACCAGGTCACTATCCATCTGTATGCTCAGAACATCACTATGTTCCTTACCAATGAAATGTGGTACTTCGCATCACAGATGCTAGTATCAAGCTCGGGCGGTCCTTATCCTCTTCTGGACGACCCAATCGACCAGGAACAGGTTTATAATACACAGTGACTATTAGATGTGTTTTATGATAGCCGTCAAATCCACTATCACATCCAACATAGACTATAGTGCATTCAAGGTCTTTATCCAACAATTGCAATCATAATAATGAAGATAAAAGAATGCCATAAAAAATGCGAATTTCATAAATAAAGATCGTTTTACATAGAGTCAACAAGAGCCCACACGTCTCAAGTTGGCTAGCACCTACTCTAACAATCTCACATTTGCCCTAAATCTAACTACTCATGAGACGCAGTCCCATTGCTTCACAATGTTTTTCAAACAATGGTCCTGGCAAGGGCTTCGTAAGTGGATCAGCAATGTTGTCTGCAGAGGTGACTCTCTCGACTTCTATGTCACCTCTAGCCACAATATCCCGGATTATGTGGTATTTCCTCAGTATGTGGTTGGATCCTTGGTGAGACCTAGGTTCCTTTGCTTGCTCAATGGCACCGTGTTGTCACAGTACACGGGGACTGGACCAACTCCTTCAAGAATTACGCCCAACTCTTGTACGAAATTCCATCCAAACCACCTCTTTAGCAGCAGCTGATGCTGCGATGTACTCAGCCTCAGTGGTTGAATCCGCGATGGTATCTTGCTCGGAACTCTTCCAAGAGACAGCACCACCATTGAGCATGAATGCAAATCCAGAGGTTGACTTCGAATCATCCACATCACATTGGAAGCTAGAATCAGTGTAGCATTCCAATTTCAGTTCACCACCCACATAGACCATGAACATATTCTTAGTCCTTCGTAAGTACTTAAGAATATCTTTCACTGCCTTCCAATGCATTTGGCCGGGGTTGGCTTGGTATCGGCTCATGACACTCAGTGCATATGCGACATCCAGTCTAGTCGAGATCATACCATACATAATACTACCTATTGCCGAGGCATATGGCACACGTGTCATACTCTCTATCTCCACATCAGTATTTGGACACATAGACTTAGATAGAGTAACCCCGTGGCACATAGGTAGGTGTCCTCTCTTGGACTCTTCCATAGAACCGCTTAAGTATGGTATCGATGTAGGTCGCTTCGGTGAGTTCGAGCATCCTTTTCGATATATCTCTATAGATCTGTATCCTAGAATATAGGATGCTTCACCCATATCCTTCATCGAGAATGTACTACACAACCATACTTTAGTTGACTGTAGCATTCCTACATCATTCCCAATGAGTATAATGTCATCAACATAATGTACAAGGAATGTCACAACATTCTTAACTACCTTCTTATACACACATGGCTCCTCGGGATTAAACCAAATTCTTTAATTGTTTCATCAAATCTCAGGTTCCAACTTCTCGATGCTTGCTTGAGACCGTAGATCGATCTCTGAAGTTTGCATACTTTATGCTCACTTACTACAGATGTGAAACCCTCAGGCTGCGTCATATAGATCTCTTTCTTAATGTTTCCATTTAGGAACACAGTTTTCACATCCATTTGCCATATCTCATAGTCGTACCATGCGGCTATGTCCAGCAGGATTCTAATTGACTTGAACATTGCAACTGGTGAAAAGGTTTCATCATAGTCAACACCTTGCCTTTGAGTGTAACCTTTGCGACCAGTCGCGTCTTGTAGGTCAGTACCTTACCATCAGGCCCAAGTTTTCTCTTGTATATCCATTTGCACCCAATAGGAACTATTCCTTCGAGAGGATTCACAAGACTCCAAACTTCATTCGAATGCATTGAGTCAATCTCAGATTGCATTGCTTCAAGCCATTAGAATCAGCATTGGATATTGCTTCCTTGAAGGTTCTTGGATCACATCCAATAGTTTGATCACTTTGATCATCTTCAAGGAGGAAACCATATCTAACAGGAGCCCTAGGAACCCTTTTAGATCTCCTAGGTGTGTCCATATCAAGGATTGGCCCTTGAGGTGCGGGAGATTCACTTGGTACTTCAGTTGGTTCTCGAACCTCTTCGAGTTCTACTATCTTGACTTTTCTATCAGGTAGAAATTATTTTTCCAGAAAGGTGGCATTTCTAGAAAAAAACAATTTTGTTTCATTGGGATAGTAGAAACAGTATCCAATAGAATTTTTTGGATACCCAATGAAGTAGCATAAGATGGATCTATTATCCAGCTTATCTCCCGCTGTCTGCTTCACGTAAGCAGGACACCCCCAAATTCTCAAGTACGAGTACTTGGGTGGTTTGCCCATCCATATATCATATGGATTTTTATCCACTGCCTTGGTGTGGACATCGTTCAACAACATTACCGCCGTTTCGAGCGAATAGCCCCAAAAAGAGGCAGGAAGTTCAGTGAAGCTCATCATAGATCGAACCATGTCCATCAAGGTTCGATTACGATGCTCCGCAACACCGTTGAGCCGTGGTGTGGCGGAGGGGTCCATTGTGAGAGAATCGCATTCTCTTTAAGATAGTCTTGAAATTCGGAACTTAAGTATTTTAGACCTCGATCAGATCGCAATGTTTTAATACTTTTTCCCAATTGATTTTCTACTTCAGCCTTGAATTCTTTGAACTTTTCAAAAGATTCAGATTTGTGCTTCATTGCCAATACCTAGAGTGATCATCGGTAACAGTGATGAAGTAGGTGTTATCAGACTTAGTACCAATGCTAAGTGGGCCACACACATCAGTATAGATCAAATCCAATAGGCCTTGAGCACGTTGAGGCTTACCCGTGAAGGGCAATTTTGTCATTTTTTTCTTGAGACAAGATTCACAAGATGGTAGGGAGTTAATATCAGACATATTAAACATGTCGCTCCTAATCAACTTGTTCATGATATTTAAGGAAATATGACCTAGCCTAGCTGCAAAAGTTGTGCCGGGTTCAGACTATCGTTTTTCCTTTTTATTGTTGTTGTATGTGTTTCCACATCGCGAGTTGGAACTTCTCTCAATTTTAAGGTGTATAGATCATTTTCACGTTCCCCAATTCCAATCAAACATTCATTCTTGTAAATATTGAAAATCGAATTGGAAAAATGACAAGAATATCCATCACTATCAAGCATAGAAACGGAAATAATGTTCTTTATTAATTCAGGAACAAATAAAACGTTTCTCAACAACAACTTAAAATTTGAAAAAAGAAATAAATAAACATCTCCGATAGCTTCGGCCACAACCCTTGCTCCGTTGCCAAGCCTCCAGTGGGTCTCACCCTCCCTAAGACGCCGGCTTCTTGTCATTACCTGCAAGTCATTGCAGCTATGAGATCCACTTCCAGTATCAAGTACCCAAGAAGTCGAGTTAAGAAACATACTTATTTCCACGTAGAACATACCTTTTTCAGTTCGTAACTGCTCGAGGTAATCCTTACAGTTCCTCCTCCAGTGTCCAGGCTTTTGGCAATGGTGGCAAACATCTTCAGATTTGTTCGGCTTTGAAGCCCTTGACTTGGGCTTCTTGGTGGGCTTTCCCTCCTTTGCAGGGGTAGAACGCTTTTTACCCTTGCGTTTGGGTCCCTTCTTCGCAAAGGAAGAATATCCCAAAAGGAGGACGGGCTTGTCCTTCTTTATGATCTCCTCAAACACGACAAGCATGTTTACCACCTCTTCAAGGGTGGCCTCCAGCTTGTTCATGTTGAAGTTGACCACAAAGGGGTCGAATGCAGCAGGCAGGGAGAGGAGAATCAGATCCACAGACAGCCCATGTGGAAGCGTGATATCAAGACCCACTAGCTTCTCAATGAGCCCAATCATACGTACCACATGCTCGCGGACCGAAGTCCCCTCGCGCATGCGACTCGTCATGAGCTCCTTGACATTAGTGAACCTATCAGTCCGAGAGTTCTCCCCATACAGCTCTTTGAGATGAAGGTGTATGCCAGCAGCATACTCCGTCTTCTCATATCGCCGCTGCAATTCGTTGGACATAGATGCTATCATATAGCATCGTGCCTTAAGCTCATCATCCCATCATTTTTCCAATTTTTCCAGTTCCTCAGGACTGGCATTGGCAGGGGCTTCCTTCGGAGGGCTCTTCTCTAGCGTGTAGAGAAGTTTCTCCGAAGCCAAGACAATCTTGAGGTTTCGAAGCCAATCTTGGTAGTTTAAGCCAGTGAACTTGTTGCTATCCAGTATAGCAGCAAGTGGATTTTTGATCGAAGACATAATGAAAGCAGTTTATACTGAAAAGAAAAACAGACATTCATTACAGACTATTCATGAAAAACGCTAAGACATAAAACATGGTCATTTAGTTTTATGAATCACCCTCCCACTATTTTAACGATTTCACCACCCTCTGATGAAATCGAGGAAGCAAGTTTCCTTAGTGGGTACACAGAGTCCAATCAAGAAATCATGGTCCCGAATAATATCAGCCAACCATGACCCTCAAAAGGTAGAGCCCAATTGCAACAGGTGCAACCTCCATGTATTTACCCACGTCCAGTAAGGGCCCAATAATATGACGCCGATTACTATCACGTGTCAAGATGACCCATCAATGTTGAGTCGTGATGGACGGTCCTCTTAATGTCCCCAATAATATGAGCCAACGTTAAAGGGAGTTCCAACCAACTCACAGCAAGTGTCAATGACATGTACAACTTTCCGGCACACAGAACCCCCCAATACTATGAGCCGAGCTATGTATACGGGTAGCATCGACGTACACCCATTGTTGATGGAAGGTAGGAAATTTTAAACAATATTTAAATTCCCTTAGCTTCATGATTTTTATCGAATAAACTTTTGTTTTATGATCAATTTAGAAGTCATGGACTAACATTCTCTAAGAGTGCTTCCAGGTGGTTGGAGGGGCTAAGGCCCACTTAAAAACCAACCTCCTTAGACAAAGCAACGCCCTTCAGGGAGACTTAGCCGGTACAAGCCATTTTTAAGCCAGTCTATAAAGGACTCCCTTAGATAACGTTTGTCACATTTCTTCATAATTATAAATAAACTAAGTTCCTTAAATTTAATCATGAAACTTTTAATCTTGATATAAACTTTAAATCAAATTTATAATGAGGGATTTTAATTTTGAAATTTGGTCTCAATAATTTCAAAACAAATTTAAAAATTGCGGATTCAACAGATATATATCACATATATAATTGGGATGATCGATAAGCGAGAGCTATGCGATCCGTGGTTGCCAAGCACGGATCTAGGTCCAATCCTAGGTGACATGCAGTATGCAAATGCAATCCTATTACATAAACTTCCAGTTTTACAAGTCTTCGGTCTTCAATATCTTTGATCTTCATCTCCACCATCTTTAAAAGTATCCTCCCACTAAGTCTAATATTTACATTTAAATATCCATCACAAATAGGGATACATTTTAAAGGGGTGGAAACGGGCCATAAACCAGGCCCACTTTGAAATGATTTCAACAATATTACAACCAATAATTGTAAAACCTAGCATACACCTAACACACTGGGCATGACTCTCGATCTTCCCAAACATTATCTATTCAATTAATTTAATTAATTTAAATAAATAAAATAATCAAATCAAATTTGATTTTAACCAACAAAATCATATTTTAAAATAAAATATTATTTTGTTATTTTAATTGCATCAATTCTGGGATTAAAATAATTTTAGGTCCAATATCTCAAAATTTTTCAAAAATTAATTCTGGTCCAACCAAAAGGACCAAATAGCAAGTATCGGCCCAAGAATCCCTCGGGACGCCCGGGACAGGCCCGAAAAAACCCTAGAATTCAAAATCCTCCGCCGCATCTTCGCCTCGGCACCGTCGCCCGCACGCTTGCAACTCGCGCAGGAGGGGCGGCAGGTGCGCGCACAAGCTTGCGCAACGTGTGCGCACCCCCGTGCACGACGTGTGCGCACGGGTATCGGCCAGTGCACGAGGCGTGCGCGAAAAGTGCGCAACGCCTGCCGATACGTGCGCCCACCTGCGCGATTCAGTTGCACGCACGGGATGCGCAACGGGCATGCATCGTTCGGCGCGATGTGCACATGGTGGCCGGCGGTGGCGTGCGGGCGGCGGGCGGCGGGCGGCGGCGTGCTGCTGGAAATGGTTTTTTTAAAAACAAGATTTTTGATGCAATTCAGGCAGAATGGTGTATTGATAGATCTGAGCCAAAGCTCTGATACCACTGTTGGCGCAGCGTCGGATCAGGATGCCGCTCCCGGGGCACAGCGGAAGAATATAAAAATTGGAGCCCGGAAATGGTCAATACACCTAAACAATAATCTAGATATTCATAGAATGTTTATAAGGTTACCTTGCTGCCGTCTAGGCGCCTGGCTTCGATCATTTCCACGAGGGAATTGGCACTTCAACGTTTGAACGGCTGGATCGACGCCTAATTCGGTCCACGACCAGAATGTCAACTCTTTTACCGGTTTGCACTAGAAAATCGACGAAAATTTCACGGACGGAATCTCCTCACCGTGATGGTCGGAAAAATTCCGATGGAGGCAGCGACGTCGGCGGTGGGCGGCGTCGACGATGCATGGCGATGGCGACGGCGGCGGCGAGGGAAGAAGGGAGAGGGGAGGAGTTTGCTGAATAGCTTTTGGTGTTTTTCTTTCTCTCTTTTTAAAGTGTTTCCTCATTGCCATATTTATATATTGAGGGATAGAGTTTGATTTGAACAAAACAATGAACATTTGGTTCAACTCAAACTGTGAACATTCGGTTCAACTCGAACAGTGAACATTCGGTTCAACTCAAACTATGAACATTCGGTTCAACTCAAACAGTGAACATTCGGTTCGACTCCCTCGATTGTGGTCTCATCATAATCTCGATCGATGATCAGATAACATCGATGTGCTCAGTTTACAAAACTGATCATTATGATGCAAAATCAAATTTTCAGAACACTAAATCTATATATGACAGGTTTACTCTTATTAGCTAAATATGGAAGTCCTACTCCCTTAGCTACTTTTAGGAAGTCATACTCCCAACATTCCTCCTACTATACTCAACATTTTGAGTATCATATCCGTACGGGAATTGAGAAACCAATACTTGTGTGACCCTCAATGGTTCAGGGATACAACTAGCTGTGGGTTCACAACATTTGTGACTCCGAAAACACATTTTCGGACTTACCCATCGAATCATGGTAAAGTGTCTAGCAACATCGCCCCATGATCCCTTAGGTATCACTGATAGTGCCTGCAAGAACCAGTCGGTCATGGTTAGCGTACAGTACGGTCCTTTCAACTCAATATCCCGATCAGATCAATGACAATTGGTAAATCGAGAGTCGCTAGAGATCCAATAACCATGCATTGATCTTGGAGATCAAATAGTGACATCGCATGTGTTACTAGGTAAACCCATTTACCTAAAACACATCTAGTACTCTGGCCAGAAATTTGTCACACTTTTATCTCCTCAGACGGCATAGGATATCCACGCACAAGGGCGAGCGGTGAATCCTCGACAACGAAGCATCGACTCCTACATTCATCGGAACCTCACCCAACCCCGCCACCTGATGACCCCAACTGAGTCGGTAAACGGTTCAAAGTGAGGCACCTATCATGTAGAGTCTCAATGACGTTGCGAGTAATAAGGATTAATCTGTACAACCAAGACCTCGAACTTAATCCACTCGACAAATGGTAACCACTTGGAAAGTCCGAACGAGGGTAGTTCGATAGATCATCAGGTCACTATCCATTTGCATGCTCAGAACATCACTATGTTCCCTACCAATGAAACGTGGTACTTCGCATCGCAGATGCTAGTCTCAAGCTTGGGCGGTCCTTATCCTCTTTTGGATGGTCCAATCGACCAGGAAAAGTTTTAGAATACAAAGTGACTATTAGATCTGTTTCATGATAGCCATCAAATCCACTATCACATCCAACATAGACTATAGTGCATTCAAGGTCTTTATCCAACAATTGTAATCATAATAATGAAGATAAAATAATGTCATAAAAGAATGTGAATTTCATAAATAAAGATCGTTTTACATAGAGTCAACAAGAACCCACACGCCACAAGTTGGCTAGTTGGGTGTCAGGCCTCGTGCTCACATCAGAGATAAACCACGCAAACACTAGCGGAAGCAACTAAAAAGTGGCTAAAATATTTTTTGCTTTTGGCCTGACAGAAAGACAATATAATTTAAAATAGGCAATACTCAAAATATATCCCAGTTACGCAAAACAAGAAAAGGCTGCAAGCCCAAAGTAAAACAGTACAGCATAAACATGCATCAAATACCTGACAACAACCACAACTAAATACAACAGACTACTAGCTATAAATGTTTGATCATCACCCGGGACATCCCACCCGCGGTGATACCAGTGCATATAGATACTATACATAACTGGGATACTCTAAGCACCTCCTGGGGCACCTCCAGCCGGGCCAACTCCACGACCAGCTGAGTAACCTGGGAAACCTGAAACAACATACAGGCAACAAACATAACAGCCCCATAGGGACATCGGGGTCAAACCCCAGTACGGAGAGCAACTATAAAACAGCAGTAAACAGCATAGATATAATGCAAATGCTATGCATGGGATACGGAACAACAGCCGAAGGATACAACCGAGCAAAGGAGCCAAAGAACTCAAACATAGCTCAACAAAGTCTGCAGAAGATATGTGGCCACGATGTGTGTAGGACATGTGGGAGCTACCCACTCGCCCCTCCTCGCACACCCTTACCGGATGTATCAACAGCTCAACCTGCCATTGTCCAATCTATGAACTGTGGTAGTTATCCACTCGGCGCATAGGGGCTAACAAATCCCAGCAGGGAGATGAGAGTGCGGTATTGCCGCTCGCCCTCGCATCCTGGTAAGAACAGAACAACAACAACAACGAAACAATGGATGCAACAGCTGAAGGAATTGATATGCTAATGCATGTATGAAATCAGCTAAATCAAGCATATAACATATGCACAAACAGCAACCACACACGGCAATCACACACAGCCATCTCACAAATTATCCAAGCCAGATCCATGCTGTAATTTCAAGCTCAACATCCGTACCTCGAATCTGTTACGCTCACCACAACGGGTCCTGAGAAATCTGGTACAAAACCTGCTAAGCAACTCAAGCATAAATCTCAGGAACGCTAACAGAAATCACAGACTGGGAGCTACCACTCAACCAGCGATAATCCTACCTTCCTAACTCAACAGGAAGCTCAAATCAAAGCCAAAGGCAAGATCTTATCAATTAACTCGAAGTGCTACCTGAACGACGCAACACACGAACGTTGGAGCAGCTTCGTGATTCTGCCTCCAGCCAACCACAACCTCCAAAAGTGGTATAGGATGAAACACCGTAGCAAGAGGAGTCCAAAGCTTCAACGCTTACTTCCAACAGATCGGTCTATCGCCTGGAATTGACGGAAAACCAACGCGATGAACAGTACTTAGGGTTCGCGACAGAGAATGGAAATCGGGAAAAATATTCTAAGTATGTGATCTCATATAAAATCGAAGACCAAGTCCTTCTATTAAATACACTTCTCAACAGCTGACAGAAATAGGAACAGATTCCACCGACAAAACAGTTGCCATTGCTATTATCGCAACCAACAGCTGAATCTCTCAAACAACGCTAAGGCTAAACGGCGTCGCACCAACTTAACCAAACGACGTCGCAGAGGAACACGTCACCTCGCTACCAACAGCTGATCAATAAACCAGCAGCTGAATAAAACAATGCATCAGATCCCTCAACAGTATATGTCTAACGTAACCAACAGCTGACGCTAAACGTTACACCCAAAAACACTGTCGTTCCAACTTATCAAAACGACGTAGTTCCTGTCTCACGCTACAGTACAAATTTGACACCAGCGCTAATCGCTTTCTCACACAACAGCGATCGCCCGCTACAGAAAAGGTTGACTCGCATTGACATCTGTTGGAAAGTAACAACCAGACTTTCCCCAAGACATCTGCTCCCGCAAAACGACGTCGCATCATGCCAATGCCACATTCAACAGACCCTCTTACGTCAGCAGATCTCTAAACAGTACTAGCACTAACAGATTTCTCCTATTGATCAGATCTCTCCACAAATCTGAATTCTTAAAATCCGATTAATTCCACAAATTAATCTTATTCAAATTTCGGGTCCATTGGGCACCTACTCTAACACCCCCAGCTGTTGAGTGTTTTTGTGAGCGTTGTATCTCCAGTTGTTGAGTCGTTCCTTGAGCCCTGATAATGCATTGTACCTTTCTTCATGCATTGCACATATTTTGTTCATGCTTTATTCGATAGCTGTTGATGATTTGCTCTTCGTACTGAAGTTTGACCTCGTTTGTTTTCCCTTGGGACTGCTTTGGCTGTGTGTTGGCCAGTGCAGACCTTTTCAGGTAGTCAGCTGGTCCGTGAGGTGTGACAACTGGTGCAGTCCCAGGTGTGTGTTCCCAGTTATATATATATATATATATGCTATATCGAGTCATTGCCAAGGGATCGCCCCGTGTAGTTGCAAGGGATGCCCCGTGTAGTTGTTTGTTTTTGACTTGATTGAGTTGCATGTATTATCTTTGTTATAGATGTTGTTGCTGCTGCGGTTTTTGAGTCAAAGCCTTATTTGAGTATAAACATATGTTGAATGTTATATTTTCAGCCAGGCCGAAAAAAGAAACATGTTACCCGCTTTTTGGAGCTTCCGTGTTTTTGCGTGTTTTAGCTGTGTTTAGAACACCGGACCTGACATAGGAAGAATGAATGTGTACCAAAAGACCCCTATCAATATTTTATGCTAGGAAATAAAATATTTTTCCCCTCCTTAACCCCCACTAATTAATAATGCTAATTAAAAACTCTAACTTAAACTTTGAACTTCAAATTTTCGTAATATAAAATCCTCAAATTTTTAAAATGCAGTAGAGCTCATTAAAATAGCCCGTAAAGGCGAAAAACGGATTTCCCTTGATAAATATACATAAAAATCTTATTTTTCGTAAATGCTGCTTAAAACAATAACATTTTCCTCTTCAAAATATGAGGGCTTAAAAATTTCAAATAAACTTTCACCTCGGTCGCCCCAATCTCGTCCACGCATCCGAAACTCAAACAGGCTAATAAAATGACATGAACATCATAAAGCATAAAATTAACAAATAATCGCATAAACTGACACATAATTTTCCTAAAAAAAAATTTCCCCTAGTCATGCATTCATTATCACATCATCAGGATTTCTCGGCGTTACAGTTTTGTTAGTCTTCCAGTAATGTCATTATTTTGTGGGTATTCTGGATCTATAATCTTGCCTGTAACATGACAAAATGTGTAATATATAATAATTAAAAACCAAAGTTGTCAGGCCTCGTGCTCACAACAGAGTAAAATCACACAAACCCAAGCGGAAGCTACTAAAAAGTGGGTAAAATTTTCGCTTTTGACCTGGCGGTTTAAAACAATATAATTTAAAATACGACAATACTTAAAGTAATCCAGATTTCAAAACCAACCAAGCAAAGGCTACAACAAACAACAAGGCAGCACAGAAAATGGTATCCCTGGCTATCAGCCAGCTACAATAGCCTAAGCATCACCCGGGACATCCCACCCGCGGTGATACCAATGCATATAAATAGTATACATAACTGGGACACTCTAACCACCTCCTGGTGCACCTCCAGCAGGATTAAATCCACGACCAGCTGTAAAACCTGGATTCCCTGAAAACAACACAGACAACAAAACAACCAAGCCCCAGAGGGACATGAGTCAACCCCAGTACGGAGAGCAACTACAAAATAGCAGTAAACAGCAAGAATAAAATGCAGATGCTATGCATGAGACCAGGGACAACAGCCGAAGGCTACAACCAAGGAAGGGAGCCAAAGAACTCAATGCACAGCTCAACAGAATCTGCAATAGATATGTGTGGCCATGGTGAGTGTAGGATATGTGGGAGCTACCCACTCACCCCTACTCGCCCACCAATACCAGATTCATCAACAGCTCAACATGCCGTTGCCCAACCTATGAACTGTGGTAGTTAACCACTCGGCGCATAGGGGCTAACAAATCCCAGTTGAATCACCGCTCGCCCTCGCATCCTGGTAAGAAAACAGAGCAACAACAACGAAGCAATGGCTGCAATAGCTGAAATGAGATGATAATGCGTGTATGCAACACTAGCATAACTCATATGCAAAACAGCAACCACAACAGCAAACATACCCAACCATCTCACGATATCAGCAACTACAATTCACTCAAGCTATAAACCTACTGATTCACAAGCTCCAAATTCGTACCTTAATTCTGTGCAACGATTACCACAACAAGGGTACCGAGAAATCTGATACGCAACCTGCTGAACACACAGCGCACAAACATAAATCCTACGGGACGCAGGCACAGAAATCACGGCTGGGAGTTATACACTACAACCAGCTATTACTCTACCATTCTACTCAACAGGAAGCTCATAACAAAGCTCTAAGGTAAGATCTTATCGCTAATTCAAAAGGCTACCTGAGCAGCGAGCACACGGCCGAAGTAAACAACTTCGTGATCTTACTTCCAGCTAACAATAGCCTCCGAGAATGGTATCAATCGAAAGAGCAACTCTCCAGAAGAGCAGCGCCACCGGTCTTGCTCAAAGAAAAGGCGGGAAACGATGGAAATTGTTGGAGAAATGCTACGGTGAACAGTGTTCTAGGGTTCGAAGCGAAGAACAACAATCAGGAGAAAATATCGCTAAGTATGGAAATCTTTTATTCCAGTCGAAGACCAAGTCTTCTAATATATATACGCTTCTCACCAGCTGACAGCAGCAAGAACAACTCCACCGACAAAACCAGTCGACATTGCTTTAACGCAACCAGCAGTCAACTCTCTCAAACAGCGCTAAACAAAACGGTGTCGCATCAACTTAACCAAACGACGTCGCATAGGACACATCATCATATCTGTCGACAGCTGATCACCTAAACCAGCAGCTGGATAAAATAACGCAACAGATCCTTGCAACTGGTGCCAGACGCGATACCCAAAACGCTGCGTTTCAACTAAATGCAAACGGCGTCGCATAACCCAACAGCTGATCGCTACTAGAGGAAACACACCAACTGCTGAATTCCCAAAACGACGTAGTTTCACCCAACGGCTATTCGCTACTAAGAAACGCGCTAACAAAACCAACAGCTGGTTCCTGTTCACCAAAACATCGTCGCTTCAAGGTTCTATAACGCTGTCTGCTGATTCTTGCGACTAAAACACCAACGTCTGAAATCCACGTCAGCATTGCTGCTTCTTCCTGCCACATCAGCATTGCTGCTGTTTCTCAACACAACGCCTAAAATGCCAACTGCTGACAGACTTCACCAAACGCTAAACGACGACGTATTGATCTCCTGCGACAACTGATACTAGCTTTCACCACAAAACCCGATTTCTAACACAAACACCAAAATTACGGGGATTTCCAGAATTGCACTAAAACCGATTAATCCAACAATTAATCTCTTATTAATTTCAGGTCTCACAAAAGTAATCTAAAAATAATGAAAATAAGTAATATATAGAAGACATGAAAATTAACCTACGAAAAGAATAGTTTTGACAACCATTTCACTTTTCATTCTATGAAGGGCTTCAATTGAACATACATGATAGGAATGTGACGATGAATATGTGGCCAACTTTGGTTTGAGGAATTGATTTTGAGCTGCAGTGGTTGTTTTTATTAATGTTATTTTTGCTTCTATGACATCTTTTATAGTATAAAAACTATGATAGGATCGATTTTAGTGTTTAGTGGGATGAATAAATATTTCAAAAATATTTTTGTTAAATTAAGCTAATTCAACAACTGAAGCTCATTATCTCGGGTGGGCTGATATTTCAAGGGTAAATTGTAAAAACTCCCCAAATCAAAACTGAACTTTATGCTCAGTCCATGTTTCAGAAAATCTTTGTTTCCAGTCCCTAACACAACCCAAAAATGTGTTTCAACTCCCCATACCATATTACCCCCCATGTCTTCCCCTTCAGCTCTCTCCCCATTTCCATTTCCTCCCCATCAGCTCGCAGCCCTCCCCATTTCAATTTCCTCCCCATCAGCTTGCAGCCCTCCCCATTTCCATTTCCTCACCACAAGCAACGCCCTCCCCATCAGCTCGCATCCCTCCCCTTTTCCATTTCCTCACCACAAGCAACGCCCTCCCCATTTCCATTTCCTCACCACAAGAAGCGTCCCTGATTCCTCGCCATCGCCACCACCATAACCACCGATAGAACGTCAAAGTTGAAGCCCCAACCAGCCGAAGCTGATCGGCCGACCAAAACCATTGGCAAGAGGTTGAACCGTGGAATCCAATTGGTGAATAATGAAGAAAATTACTGAAGAAGTGTGTAGGTCAAAGAAGCAGAGAAATTTCAGAGAAGGTACTGATGAAGTGTGTAGGTTAAAGAACCTACCATTACCCATTATCCCCAATTTGAATTGTTTAACAATTGGTAATGAAAATGCATTGTTGATAACTACACATCTAAGTTTACTGAATTATGTTTTTTTACCCGTTTTAGTTTACTGAATTATGTTGTTTACCCTTAATTTTTATGTTATTGATTGAGTTTAGGGTGTGCTGAAAAAGTAAAGATTGTTGATGATACACAAAGTAAGAAAAGTGAGGCAATATACCATAGCCGATGCTCCCCCACTAGTTTTAGAGATGCAATGGAAAACTTAAACCAAAGCTAGGACAACAACAGAGGAGTAGGATAAAAGATACGCCTTTTGGAATTTGTCTTGACATGCCAGAACTTGCTATCCGCGGTCGTAGACTCGATTTCATATTGAATAGATTCGATATTAATTCATGTTCTCTGATTGTTGGCGATGATTATGATTCCTTTGACTCCAAGTTATTTTTCTGTTATTTTTGTTTTGCATTCTACTGGTCAACAAGTGGACTTGGACCTTAGAATGGAGTCTGTGTTTTTGGCTCGTCAATTTGGAGGCCAAGTGGGAAAAGCAACGCGAGCGGCATTCTATGAGAAACTTATTTCTGTTGCATGTAGTGATGACGAAAAATAAATTGATGATTTTTTAGACTTTATATCATGTTCATCTTCAATTCCATAATATTCTCCACGGGCAATTATCATACCCGAACTTTTATCTTTCCATATCTTGATGATCTCACTAAATTTTTCTACTATGGTGTGGAGATGCTGCATTTTGGTTTCTTTATTGGGGAATACGTGACAGTGGAAGTAAGACTTATGTTGATGGATGCACTGTTGGGCTGATGATGTGTATGTGTATTTTTGTTTTAAATTTTTGATCGTGTTTTTGAAATTTATAAAACAATGATTATCTTTGTTTAGGCTACGAGTGATTGCCTTCATTAGGTATACAACGTAGTTTAGTAATTTTCCCTCGCTTATTTTAGTGGGTGAATAGAAAAATCTCTTTGAATGCTGCTAAAGCTGAGTTATTGTTGAAATTTATTGAATCTACGAAGGTAATATTTTTCCGTAATTAATAAAATAATTTTTTTGCGATAATGGTGGAATTGAAAATTTTTCCCTACGTTGTTTTTACTCATATTCTGTCCATCTATCCATTTGTCGAGGAAAAAATGTTGTTGGAGGTTAAGGTAATTTGATTTTTATTTTTTGTTTTTTTGTAATCCTTAAGTAAAAAATGATTATGAATGTAATAATGTTATTCGTATAGTTGATGGATCATGAAGATGGCACATTATCTATGAAAAAGTCTGCAGAATCTTTTGAGGGAACAAATGGATGAGATACAGAAATTGAAACGGAAATGTATTGAATTAGAATGTGAAAGTTTAAGGAATAGTTGTAGTAAAAAGTTGGTTAAACGTTTGGAGGAGTTTACAGATGATGCAGGGAAGAGGAATGATGGGTCTCGAGTTGTGAGCAAGGAGGACGACAAAAGTGAGAGAAATACAGAGGATGTTGGTGTTGTTAGATTTGACTTGTGTGGTAAAAAAGTGAGGAGAAAAGTGAAAAAGTTGGTGAGAATGTAACGTAAACAAATGGACCAAGATGTAGGTGATAATTCTTTGTATGGTTCATGTGACGTGGATGAGACGGGTAATGACATCAATTTAATGGTTGAAAGTATGGTAAATGAAATTATGAATGAAGTGATAAAAGATAATGGAGGGGCTATTCATGGAGGAAAAAGTTTGTGTTTAGTTGATACCACTGATGAGGAGAAGGTGACAAAGTTTCGATCTTCAATTGTTGATGATGTAAGGGCGAGAGTTGATCGTAAGAAGAAAAAGAAAGCATCAATGTTTGTGACACCACCAAGTTCAACGCTAGACGTAAGAGGAGAAAAATGAGGTTAGTGTGTTCAACTGTTCATCAACTTTTGTTTTTTTATATATTTGTAATTTGCTCTTGTAATACTAATTTGTTGTATGTAGGATAAATTGCATATACTTGTTGATAAGAATATAAGAGTCTCGTGCCAAGTGAACTACAACAGTACATGAACCGGAGGGATTACTGCTGTCATGATGAAGCAACTGACGAAGATAAAAAGTTGTTGACAACCTTTCTTGCGAGAGATCATTTGGAGTACGTTTGTATATAAAGATATCTTTTGTCTAAAACTTTTCTTCATTTAAAATGTTAATCTTTCCTTTGTAAAGTGACGTCGTATGGGATGATGGGTCGATCTACGGTCATGATGAAGCAACTGACGAAGAGAAAAAGTTGTTGACAACCTTTCTTGCGAGAGATGATTTGTAGTATGTTTATATATAAAGATCTCTTTTGTCTAAAACTTTTCTGCATTTAAAATGTTATTCTTTCCTTTGTAAACGTGACGTCGTATGGGATGATGGGTCGATCTTTTTAACTGGAGAAAAATTTTGTGAGTTGGTGTTCGGAATACCTGTTGACTTTGACATCATTGATGTTTACATGCGAATTATGCAACAAAAGAGTAAGGATTATGGATTCGAGATACATTGCATGGACACCACGGCTCAAGTCTGTTAGTAGCCGTCATTGTACCAATTTAGTTTCTTTTCTGTTTCTCATTTGTTTGTGAGCAACAAAAATGATACATAAAAAACGATCCAATTTGTTTGCCTGGAGAGAAATCTTCATGCGTTTGGAACAACGTGGGAGTAATCGTAAGTTTCATACTGTTGGTGAGTATGGGTGTTTTATTGCGAGTTTAACATCAACAAGGGCTCAACTAGAGAAGCTGAACGAGGCTATTTACAAGATGCAAATACATCATTTTTCCCATGAACGAAAGGTGGCATTGGTTACTACTCGTGTACGTAGCTTCGGAAAAGAAATTCCAAATTTGGAATTCGATGCATGATCCATTTTCTCGGGCTTCTGCAGCTGTTTTTGTGAGTATATAAGTATATGGGTCTGATATTATCGTTGCTTTTGTACTAGTTCATATATTAAGACCAAATAAAATTGTAGGTATCATTGCTAGTTGGATGCATGGAATTTCAGTCAGGTTTCGTTCTACAAGGTAAGGACTTGGCAAGACAAAAATGTCGTGATCAAGGTGCCATGTCAGGCCCGATGTTCTAAACACAGCTAAAACACGCAAAAACACGGAAGCTCAAAAAAAGCGGGTAAAATTTTTCTTTTTCGGCCTGACTAAAAAAAATATAACATTCAACATAAGTTTATACTCAAAATAAGGCTTTGACCCAAAAGACGCAGCAACAACAACTGCTATAACAAAGATTATACATGCAACCAATCAAGTCAAATACAAACAACTACACAGGGCATCCCCTGGCTATGACTCGATATAGCATATATATATATAACTGGGAACCCACACCTGGGACTGCAACAGCTGCCTCACTCACGGACCAGCTGAACTACCTGAAAAAGGCTTGCAATGGCCAACACATGGCCAAAGCATCCCCAAGGGAAACACACGAGTTAAACCTCAGTACGAAGAGCAATCAACTATAGCAAACAATAAAGCATGAACAAGATGCGTGCAATGCATGAAGAAAGATACAATGCATTATCGGGATCAAAGAATGACTCAACAGCTGGAGACACTACGCTCAAAGAAATACTCAACAGCTGGAGACACATAGCTTGCAGGAACAGATCAACAGCCGGAGGGACAAGGCTCGCAGAACAACTCCACGGCTGGAGGTACAAACAATAGTGGCCACGGAGCATGTGAGAGCATGGTAGCTATCCACTCGTCTCAACACGCAGTACCAGAAGCAATAACAACTCAACCCGCTGGTTCCCTAAGCTCATGAGAGCATGGTAGCGATCCATCTCGTCCCCTAGCGACAAACCACACGATAGCAGGGAGAAGAGGAGCACGTTAGCTAGCAGCCCGTCCTCAGTAATTCCAACAACAAGCTTCCCGGTACTTACAGATCCACAACACAAAACCATAATAGGATAATACTAGAAGGGCTCAACAACAACGTACGACCAACAAAGGAGATAGATCGACATGCTATGCGTGTATGCAATGCTACAGAACAAGATCAACATGCAGAGTACTATAACGAAACGGAAACAACACAGCAACTGAAAATGGCATGCATCATAATACTGAATAGAATAAGCAAAACAGCTGCAGAATAATCACGCATGCAGGGACAAAACAATTCAGGCTTAGCACACAACTCACAACCACGAGGTCTACATCCTCCCTAGGCATGCAGCGCGGCTACACAGCACACGCACGAAGGCTACAACAGCCCATATCATAAACAGCTCAGGCACAACATGTATAATCCATTTCAATACACGCACAGAACGTCATTGCATCTCAGCAACAACGTCTAGTATGGTTCAGCGGATTACCTCAATGCCGTGCTCGCAAGACAAGGCTACAGGTACAACCCACACAGCCACAAAGTGGTCACATGCCTAACATAAAAGCTGTAACTACAAGCTCCGAATTCGTACCTTACGCAGATCCTGGAAAAACACTTCAGCACAGCTCACGGTGGACGGCAGAACACACCTCCTGCTTCGCTTGGCCAACTGTTCAAGGCCCACAGCTCACAGCAACCACCAGAGAGCTCTAGTCCGCCAAGATACATGATAAATCAACTCTGCTAAAGCTTATACAGCTCACAGTCAAAGTCCTTATAGTCCATAATCACTACGACTACATCAGGGCACTACCCAGCCCAAGGGCAAGTGCTGAAAACAGAAACACATGTTAGAAGAAGAACGGATACCTGAACCAGAGGTCGACACAACCAAAAATCACGACACGTAGATCTCGACATTTTTCTGTGATCTCCTCCGTTCGGTCTCTTCCTAGTTCCAAACTGGTATGGAAACGTCGGCCTTGAAAAGGGGTTTCCAATCGCTGTACCCTCGCTCCCGACGGACTGGTTAAACTCCGACAATTTAGAAAATACTAGACGGGTGAACAATAGTTAGGGTTTGGGGGGAAAATATCTGTTGAGAGATTGCCGAAGACGCTAAGGGATGCTTTCTCAAATAACTAAGTGATGGTATATATATCCATCACTTCAATAGATCACGCCTACAACGACTCAGTCTAGCGTACGGCTCAGCACGTACATACTACCAGCTCTCGCATCCAACAGCCTGCGTCCCAACAGATTACACTCTCACAATAGCACCGACTCTCAACTGCTACAGTATTAACAGATCACCGTCCAGACTAGTTTATGCACTAGAGTTCACGCGAGACCAATATCTCTCGCAGAACCTGCTCCTCGCTATCAGTTTACGACTAGGCTGACGACTTCTAACAGCTCAGGCCTCAACTCTAAACACAGATCAGCTCTCGTGCATCACTCCAGCTTTAGAATATAATCAGTTCTCACAAGAACTGACCCTCACTAACAGCTTTCATCCAAAACTGGAAACCATGGGCAGCTCACATCCGCACTATTCGTCCTCATCAACTTGCACCCAACCGTAGCACAAATCACCCAAATTCAGAACAGAGCACTGTACAGTTCCACCAGACAGCTTACATCACCTCTGGTCAGATTGCATCCTAGCAAACCATCTCCGGATGCTGTATCCATCTTGCAGCAAATGAAACAGCATGCGACGCACTCTCAGCTCGCAGAACCTAAGCTTGGAGCACTCATAGCATCCAAAGTTGCATAGCTCGTAGCACAGAACAAATCACACACACTAGCCAGCTCGCACGAACCCATCAGATTTCTTCCAATCTGGAACTCCGAACAGCTTGCGTCCTGCCTGACGGCTACAGGTACTTCTTGTCTAAGCTGAAAACCACAACATCTTTGGTCTACACAGGACGTCACCCCCAGCCTAGACTTAAACTGGTACCTCAACGCAGCACAGCATCTACGATCTACGTACCCAGCCCAGGGCACCACCAAAGCATCTCTAAATTGTTCGCTGCTATGCGGTTATCTCTAAATCAGTTTGCGACTGCCAAACCAGCTCACAATCTCCAGAACAGCACAGAGCATTCAGCTCCATTTGTGATCTCCAGAACAGCTTGTGCTACCACAACCCAGCTTACGTCGACTAGCTCAAGTCGCGTTCATCCTCAACAGCTCACAGCCCTCAGGCCAGCGCCTACTGTTCAGCTCAGGGTGTTCTCAATATCTTATGACACTCAAAGCTGTTCGCTGAGCTTTCAGATCACCGCACATCTCTGGAACTGCTCGCAATTCCAGATAAGTTCATGCTTGCTATTCTTGCTACACAGTACCCCTAAGCTGCTAACAGCTCACAGACTCAGCACCGTTCATTCCTACCAGCTTACTCCTAATCTGGTCCATGATAAACATCTTACACTACCACTCGTCAACCAGCTCGCGTATCATGCCAGCTTATACCTCTAAGCTAGATTCCTCAAGCTTCCATATCAGCATGTTCCGAGCTGGTATAATTCTCCAGCAACCACCGAGCATCTAGCACTCTAAGCTCTGTACAGATCGCTCAACCAGCGCAGCTAAACCCCTAGGACCAGCTTGCATCCTAGCCGATCTACTTCAGCTGCTACTCCCTAAGCTGGTCTATTTAGATTAGTTAACCACTAATCTGGGCTAATTAGGTTGTTAATCATCTTGGCTAATTACAGTCCTCACAACTCTCCCAAGCTTAAGAGATTTCGTCCTCGAAATAAAAAGCAACAGTCTGTCAAAACAAGAACATAACACAGACTGGAATTCCGCAAAAATCAGCACATTTGGGAGGACTCAACACTCATGACAGTGTGAAGCCTCACTTGCTATCACTAGACTGCCACTACCCAGGTAACCCCTTTCACAACAGGGACGTCTCCACTGCACCAAAACCCAAGGTAAATCTTTTCCTTCCTTCTTCGTAGTCCCACAGTTCAGAAATAATGTATCGTCCGCTTGAGTGGTATTCGTTTATCTTGAATAAATCGAGTATCACAGCATTGTAAACTTCGATGCCTTGGTTTTCTTTAAGATTCACTAACTTCTCCTCTTCTCTTCGAGTCGGTAAAACTAATATGCGCTTATTTCCTTGCAAATCTTCGAGGGAATATCACCCCGATTATCTCGGGAAGCTACAACAACGTGCAAAACTCTACCAAAGCAAGGAATTACTGTCAATCACCAGCGACAATATTCGCTACAGTTTGCAGCATGCTTCCAAGATCTGGGTGGTCAGCTACTATCATAGCCAATCGAGGCCTCAAAGCTGTCTACAATTTCATCCTACCACGGAAAAATGCACCAAAAATTCTTGCTGGACTCTGTCTAACACCGGTATGCCATGAAATCACGCTACCTGGTTGACGTACCAAGTCGTAATTTTCCTCAAGGAAGACCTGCCCCACCGTAGGGACAGTAGTCAGACATGCTCCAAGCTGGATCCAGCAAGCTTAGCTTACCAAACCACACGGTCAACTCGGACTGGCACAACGGACTTTCCAAGTGGTTACCATTTGTCGAGTGGATAAGTCCGAGGTCTTGATTGTACTGATTAGTCCTCACTACTCGAAATGCCATTGAGGCTCTACATGATAGGCGCCTCACTTTGACCCGTTTGCCGACTCATTTGAGGTCATTAGGCGGCGGGATTGGGTGAGGTCCCGATGCATGTAGGAGTCGATGCTTTGTTGTCGAGGATTCACCGCTCGCTCTCATGCGTGGATATCCTATGCTATCTGAGGGGATAATAGTGTATAAATCTCTGGCCAGAGTACTGGATGTGTTTTAGGTAAATGGGTTTACCTAGTTACACTCGTGATGTCACTATTCGATCTCCAAGATGTATGCATAGCTATAGATCTCTAGCGACTCTCGATTTACCAATGGTCGTTGATCTGATCGGGATATATGTGTTGAAAGGACAGTACTGTACGCTAACCACGACCGACTGGTTCTTGCAGGCACTATCAGTGATACCTAGGGGATCATGGGGCGATGTTGCTAGGCGCTTTACCATGATCCGATGGGCAAGTCCGAAATTGTGATTTCGGAGCCATAATGGTTGTGGGCCCACGACTAGCTGTATCCCTGAACCATTGAGGGTCACACAAGTACTGGATTCATGATTCCCGCACGGAAACTGAGCTCAATGTGTTGAGCATAGGAAGAAGATTTTAGGGAGTGCGACTTCCTAAAAGTCAATAGGGGTCACATTGCGATTTCCCAAAGTTGAGGGGCAAAACTGTCATTTTGGACTAGGTATCTGAAAAATTGTTTTTCGCATCATAATATTCAGTTTTGGAAACTGAGTCGATCGGTCCGATCTGATCATCGATCGGAGTTATGATGAAACCGTGGTGATTTAAATGAACCGAATGTTCATATGGACTTGGGCCTGACCCAAGTCCAATTGGGCCGGTTCAAGCCCATGTATATTTGTTATATACTAGTATTGTACTAGGGCTTTAATAATACAATTAACGACACTAAACCCTAGCCTCCAAAACTAGATCTTGGCTGCACCTCCTCTCCCAAAACCGTCGCCGCCGCCGCCGCCGCCGTGTGATCGGACTTGTTCCGATCAGTTTTTAGAGGAGTTTCCGTCCGTGCTAAATTTGTCAGGCCTTCTAGTGCAGGCTGACGAAGGAGTCTTGATTCCGGTCGTGGACCTGATTAGGAGGATCTACCGCCGCCTACAATTCAAGAGCCAGATTTCCCTGCGAATTCTGGTTGGAGCCAGGCGCCTAGACGCCAGCAAGGTAACGATTCTATGAACACCCTATGAATGTTTATAGAATTGTATTTGAATGTATTGAACGTTTCTCGGGGCAATTTTTGATTTCCGCTGCGCCCCCGGGAAATGGGATCCGGATCCGAGGCCTTCTAGTGCAGGCTGACGAAGGAGTCTTGATTCCGGTCGTGGACCTGATTAGGAGGATCTACCGCCGCCTACAATTCAAGAGCCAGATTTCCCTGCGAATTCTGGTTGGAGCCAGGCGCCTAGACGCCAGCAAGGTAACGATTCTATGAACACCCTATGAATGTTTATAGAATTGTATTTGAATGTATTGAACGTTTCTCGGGGCAATTTTTGATTTCCGCTGCGCCCCCGGGAAATGGGATCCGGATCCAACACTGCGCCAACACTACTCTCATAGCCAATCAAGGCCTCAAAGCTGTCTACAATCTCATCCATCCACGGGAAAATGCACCAAAATTCTTGCTGGACTCTATCTACACCGGTATACCATGAAATCTCGCTAGATGGTTGACGTACCAGGTCGTCATTTTCCTCAAGGAAGACCTGTACCACCGTAGGGACAATAGTCAAACATGCTCTAAGCTGGCTGTTGCATAGCTTATCTTACCAAACCATACAGTCAACTCGGACTGTCATAGCAACCGATCAACAAAACTCTAAGACTGCTACTCAATACAAACGTCCAGCTCGCAAGCTAAAAGCCCACTCAGCGCGTATCACGACAACACGCCATCTAACAACTCACGCTTCTCAGCTCCTCAAGACAACAGGTGCGCAACCGCAAAAAAATTCCCGGAGTCGGGGCAGATTCCAGCACCGCTCAAAGCTGAAATCAATCTCCTGCTCCCAAAAGCAAATCCAGGAACCTCGTCCGAAAAGGCGTCAAAGATATCGAGCAATAAAGAAAACCGCTAACACCTACTCCTCAAACTAGCCAAACGCTCCAGCACTATCTCACGGGACAAACACCACACCCCGGTGGGATTACTAGCAGACATGACATCACACGAACAAGGTGGGGATCAAATCAACCCACGCTCAACACACAGAGCAAGACACACGCGTGTGATGTCATAGTGTCAACATAGCTCACATAGGGAAATATAAGACAAGGCAAAGTCCTGCTACAACTCCTCCGGTAATCCACCAGCTCACTCTCACCTGCAACATGATCACACGAGAAGGCTAGAGTCCCGAGTGCTGAGATTGAGGAGGCTATTTGAATCTAAACGGATCCGATGGATAAGAACCCATTCGCTATAATTGAGCAGGGAGGGAGTAGCACCTGCGAAGAACCTCCAAAAGAATCCTGATGCGACCCTCTGATCACAAAGCGCTATCCTCGATGTCTATCATTCGGTCCACAGCTTCTGCAAAGGAGGAAAAAAGGAAGCTGCTACGCCCATGGGTGAAGGTAATCTCTCAAGCCCTTCAGAAATCTATTCTGCTTCACCCTCATAAGTCTAGCAACGAGAGGGACATAGGCGGAAGGGGGAGAAAACTATCTCAAGAACACCGTCATCTTCAAATATCCTTGCACCAAGTGATCAAACTCATGCTCCTTGGTGCTACAGAACAACCCAGGGATGTCTCTAGAGAAGCACCAGACCACTAGCGTTGTGCCAACTCTCTTTACTGGAGCGTCACCAAACTCTGCCTCATCTCATCCTCCAGCTGCACACTTTCGAGCAAGCTCACCATGAGTACAAACCAACCCTCAGCTGCAAGACCACCTTCGGCACTAGTGAAGGTAGGAGGGTTCATCTGCTGGAATCCAATCAGAACTAGCTCCAAGACATCCATTCGTCAAGTCCAAAGCTCCATCTCAGCCTCTGTCTGTCTTGCACAACGACGCAAAGGCACTCATTACCGAGCAACCTCCTCCTCGCTAACCGAAATCCTTGGCTCATTACAACCTGTCCTCAGCTCTACCTCTAAGTCTACCTCTCCTAGGCAACCTCTAGGAGGCAAACAAGGGTAAGCACAAACAAAGATAGGAAATCATGTAGTCAACCAAAAGCAGGAGGACAAACACAGTGCCTAGACTCGAGTGTGATAGAAAAGAAACGAGCTTATCCCAGTTTAAAATCTGATAACAAAATGTCAGGCCTGGTGTACTAAACACAGCTAAAACATGCAAAAACACGGAAGCTCAAAAAAGCGGGTAAAAATTTTCCTTTCCGGCCTGACTAAAAAAAACATAACATTCAACATAAGTTTATACTCAAAATAAGGCTTTGACCCAAATATATATATATATATATA
>KV012915.1:83311-121047 GCA_001598015.1 Dorcoceras hygrometricum
TATATATATATAACTGGGACTCACACCTGGGACTGCAACAGATTCCTCACTCACGGACCAGCTGAACTACCTGAAAAAGGCCTGCAATGGCCAACACAGCCAAAGCATCCCAAAGGGAAACACACGAGGTTAAACCTCAGTACGAAGAGCAATCAACTATAGCAAACAATAAAGCATGAACAAGATGCGTTCAATGCATGAAGAAAGATACAATGCATTATCAGGCTCAAAGAATGACTCAACAGCTGGAGACACTACGCTCAAAGAAACACTCAACAGCTGGAGACACATAGCTCACAGGAACAGATCAACAGCCAGAGGGACAAGGCTCACAGAACAACTCAACGACTGGAGGTACAAACAATGGCCACGGAGCATGTGAGAGCATGGTAGCTATCCACTCGTCTCAACATGCAGTACCTGTGAGATCTGAATCTGTAATTATTTATTTGGAAAATTAATCGGGTGTTGGATTAGACTTGAAGAAGAGCTAGTTGGTTTGTGCGTGAAATAGCTCTGATCTGGTTCGTAGAACGGTCAAAACTAGTTGGTTGAGCGCTCAAGAATCGTGTCGTGAGTTATTCTGGGAGCGCGAAGTTGAATATCTGGAGTTATAGTGGAGCGACGTCGTTCAGGGAGAAACCAGATTTGAGGGTGAAATCTGGTAGTACTGAATAGACCGGTCGGTTCGTGGTTTTAGTGTAAATCGGTGCGGTTCGTGAGTATCGGCCGAGGCAAGATCTGAATGAGTGTGAGCTGGTCGTTCGGATCTGGGTCGTGATGCAACGCCGTTTAGTGATACACATTTATGAACTAGCTGGATTGTTGTACGATGTCGTTTAGAGGAACCAGCTGAGATGTGAGATCTGGTTGTGTGAGAGCTGGTTGGTTACGGGAGCTGGATTGTGGTGCGACGCCATTTTGAGAAACCAAATCTGGGTCCGAGCTGGTCGCTCTGAGCATACTCATGTGCGACGTTGTTTGGTAGTAGCGTGCTGGTATAGCGTATAGTCCTGATCTGGAGTAGTACTCAGATCTGAGTTGGTACCAGTTGTGAGCCTTGTGTTGTCGGTGGCTACTGTTCACCAGATTTGGGGAGATTTAAGTTTTATGTATAGAGTACTTTGACTGTGTTTACGGTAGTAGTTCCCAAAACTTAGAAAATATATCTTTTCCCAATATCGTACCCTCTATTGTAGCGAAACCCTTACTGTTCATCGTAGCATATTTCTTCCGATTGCCAACGGTAGACAACTCCGATGGGAGCAAGGCTAGTGGCGATGGATTCCCCTCGCTAATACGTTTCTTCCTATACCGCTTTTGAAAGTTTTGGAAAGCCAGAGGAGTGAACTCGAAGAAGCTACAGTGTGTCGTTGTTCGTATACTAGCAGATTGGTTCTTCTGTTCAGGTAGTGCTTTGAGTAAGTACTAGATTCTAACTTGTACTTCGTTTAGA
This sequence comes from Dorcoceras hygrometricum, assembly GCA_001598015.1. Taxonomy (NCBI): domain Eukaryota; kingdom Viridiplantae; phylum Streptophyta; class Magnoliopsida; order Lamiales; family Gesneriaceae; genus Dorcoceras; species Dorcoceras hygrometricum. The sequence goes on from KV012915.1 coordinate 84,768, forward strand.
GCTAGTTATCGTGTTAGAAATGTAGGATAGATCTGGGTTGAGCTGGTGGCTCCCAGTTCGTGTTTCTGCGCGTAATGACCCTGAGCTGGTTGTTGTTGTTTGGCCAAGCAGGTGGCAGATTTGAGTTACTAGGGGCTTTTTTTGTGGTAATTGTAGCTCAGAAACTGAAGGTACGGATTTAAGCTTGTATTACAGCTTTGGGATGAGCATGGATATTATGTATGCTTGCTGGTATGTTGTGCAGTGTATGCTATCATGCTGTTGTTGTTTACCTCTATTCTGTGCTGGTTGTTGCTCGTTGTTGTAATTGCATACACGCATATTTCCTGTTGAGCTCATATCTATTAGCCGTTCATTTCCGTGTGTATCGGGATGATTTTATTGAGGACGAGCGGCAATATCGTGCTCCTCATCTCCTTGCTGGTTTAGTTGTTAGCCGCTATGAGACTAGTGGGTAGCTACCACGCTCTCATGAGATTTGGAAACAACGGGTTGAGTGATCTGGTTCATGCTCTGGTACAGTGTGTTGAGATGAGTGGATAGCTACCACGCTCTCACATGCTTCGTGGCCACTACCCTCTTGTTCGATTTGTTGACAGCTGCTGAGCTGGTCCTTGAGATCCTTTGTCTTCCTGATTCGTTTGTAGCCTTTGCATCCTGCTGTCTCATGCATAGCATGTGCATTTATCTCTTTTGCTATCTATTTGCTGTTGTATTTCTCTTTGTACTGGGGTTTGACCCATGTCCCTCTAGGGCTTGTTGTTTTGGTTGTCTGTGTGTTTTTCAGGTTACCAAAGGTTTCTCAGCTGGTCGTGGAGATGACTCAGTTGGTGGTGCCCCGAGAAGTGGATAGAGTGTCCCAGTTATCTATATTTTATAATTATGTATAGAGTCGTAACCGGGGAATGTCCCGTAGTGATGTTCTATTGCTGATTTGAGATTGTATTGTTTTGGGATGCTCGTTGCTTGTATTAGTTATCTGTAGCTGTTGGTGTTCGGCTTTTGAGTTGTTGTAAAACCAATATTTTGAGTATAAGTGTATTTTTAAATTATGTTTTCTAAGTCAGGCCAAAGCGAAAAATTTTAGCCACTTTTTAAATGCTTCTGCAGTTGTTAATTGCGTGGTTAATCTTTGTTGTGTATTTCGGGCCTGAAATTTTTGGTATCAAAGCTTAAACTGTGATAAGCTCGAATTCTTTTGATCACACTTGAGTTTAAGCACTTTGTTGCTTTTTGTGGTGTGCTTGATTCTGTGTTATATTTTTTGTGTGATCTTATTGTATTAGTGTTTGCATAGATGCCTCCTAGACGTAGGGGTAGAGCTACCAGGTAGATCCCGATTGAATCTGAGGATCAGAACGAGGAAGGGGAGCGTAGTATTCCTGTTCTTAGATGTGCTAGACAGGTTGATGAGGAGGTGGATGTGTTGGCAGCCCGTGTGGACGAGATGGAACTGATCATGGCGAGGTTTCAGCGGATGAATCCTCAGACGTTCAATGATGATGAGTCTAGTTCCGATGCTGAGTCCTAGTTGCATCATATTACAGGGCTGTTTGTTAGAGTGCGCCATGACGACGAGCGTAGATTGAGTTTAGCGACGTTCCAACTGAGGAAGAATGCAGAGCGCTGGTGGATAGGTGCTTCATGAACTCTTGAGGAGACTGGTGTGGGGACTACTTGGGATAGTTTTTGTACTGCGTTCCATCAGGAGTATGTTCCGAAATCCTACGTTAATGCCTGGGAGCGCGAGTTCGATAACTTGGTTCAAGGAACCATGTCTGTGGGGGAGTATGCTAGAAGGTTTTCTTCTCTCCTTGCCTAAGTTCCTCATGTGTCTGGCCGCGAGAGGGCGAAGAGGAACAAATTTTTAGAAGGGCTGAATGAGGATCTTTATTCTTTGGTGTTGGCCAGTTCACCTACTAACTATGAGAATGCGGTGGACACGGCGATGGACATCGAGGAAGGGTTGCGGAACCGTAGGTCTCGGATTCCGCCACAAGCTGTTCAAGGTACACGTCCCAATGTTCTAGGGATGCAACCTCCCAAATTTTCTCAATCATCCCAGCAGCCTCAGCAGTCATCACAACAATTTGGACGCCACAGGTTTAGGCCTCGTGGCCATCAGTTTAAGAAGAAGCAGGGTTCTAGTTCTTCTGGTTCGGGCAGTTCGAGCAGCAGTAGCAGCCCCAGGGCTAACTTTTGTGGTCAATGTGGAGGTAAACACCCTTCGACGCAGTGTGTAGGAGTTCAGGGTGCTTGCAATAATTGTGGGCAGTATGGGAATTTTGCGAGAGTATATCCTTTGGCTGGATCTCAGCACACCGCTGCCCCACCACAGGGTCGTTCTGGTGGGTCATCTCGAGGTCGTTCTTTTCCTGTTCCATAGCAGAGGATGGGGGAAACTCAGCACAGGTCGTTTCAGCAGCCTGGTCCTTTGTGTTTTGGACAGTCTTCCCAGCCTCATTTCCCAGGGCCTCAGCAGGCCCAAGTTAATGCCATGACCAGGGAGAAAGCGGAGGGCACGCCAGGAGGAGTGATTTCAGGTACTTGTATTGTTTTTGATTTTCCAGCACGTGTGTTGTTTGATACTGGAGCATCACATTCGTTTATAGCTGATGCATTTGTGGTTGAGCATGGTTTGCATACCACTATTTTGCATGATATTGTTTCTGTTACGACTCCTGCCGGCGCGAGCCTATTCTCCCAAGAGGTTATGATGAATGGCATACCTAGGTTTGGTGAGAATGTGTTGGTAGCAACCTGATTCGACTAGTTATTTGGGATTTTGATTGCATAGTGGGAATGGACTTGTTGTCTAGTTTTAGGGCCACCGTGGATTGTTTCAATGGCGTTGTGCGTTTCGGCCCCAGTCTGGTGAGAAGTGGAATTTCTACGGCCATGATTCCCAATCAAAGATTCCGTTGATCTCTGCTATGGAGATGTTTAGCCTCTTGTCGATGGACAATGTAGGGTTCATGATTTATGCTTTGGATGCATCCTCGAAGTCGTGCGTAGAGCTTAGTGACATCCCCATTGCTCGTGATTTCCCTGACGTGTTTCCAAAGGAGATCCCTGGTTTTCCTCCAAGAATGGAGATCAACTTCAGCATTGAGTTGGTGCCTGGTACAGCTCTATTTCGTGAACCCCGTATCGTTTAGCACCAGCTGATTTGAGAGAGCTGAAGGTTCATCTTGTTGGAGAAAGGCTTCATTCAACCGAGCATGTCACCGTGAGGAGCTCCTATTCTGTTTGTGAAGAAGAAAGATGGTTCGATGAGGATGTGCATCGACTTTCGGCAACTGAATAAGGCTACTGTGAAGAATAAGTACCCTCTACCAAGGATCGACGATTTGTTCGATCAGCTTCAAGGTTCAGCTGTGTACTCTAAGATAGATCTCCGTTCAGGGTACCATCAGTTGCGGATTCGAGAGCAAGATGTTGCGAAACCGCGTTTCAAATGAGGTACGGGCATTACGAATTCTTGGTTATGCCTTTTGGTTTGACTAATGCTCCTGCAGTTTTCATGGACCTGATGAACCGAGTCTTTAGAGAGTTCATCGATCAGTTCGTGATTGTTTTTATCGATTACATTCTGGTTTACTCGAAGACTCTGATGCAACACAAAGAGAACTTGAGATTGGTCCTCCAAACACTTCGAGACTCGCAGTTGTACTCCAAGTGCTCTAAGTGCGAGTTTTGGTTGGATAGAGTAGTGTTTCTGGGTCATGTCATTTCGGTGAAGGTTTATCTGTTGATCACAGCAAGGGAGAGGCTGTGGTGAATTGGGAACGTCCCAAGAACATTTCAGAGATTCGTAGCTTTTTGGGTTTTGCTATCTATTACCGACGCTTCATCGAAGGATTCTCTAGTATAGCTAAGTCTATGACTCAGTTGACCCAGAAGGACAAGATATTTGTTTGGATGGAGTAATGCGAGAACATCTTCCAACTGCTCAAAGAGAAGCTAACTAAAGCGCCAGTGTTAGCTTTACCTTCGAGTTCAGGAGGTTTTGTGGTATGTTCCGATGCTTCGCTTAGTAGATTTGGTTGTGTTCTGATGCAACACGCTTCCAACTGCTCAAAGAGAAGCTAACTAAAGCGCCAGTGTTAGCTTTACCTTCGAGTTCAGGAGGTTTTGTGGTATGTTCCGATGCTTCGCTTAGTAGATTTGGTTGTGTTCTGATGCAACACGGTTGAGTCATCGCGTATGCTTCCCGTCAGTTGAAACCCCATGAGACTCGATACCCAGTTCATGACTTGGAGTTGGCGGCAGTTGTCTTGGCTTTGAAGATTTGGCGCCACTATCTCTATGGCAAACATTTTGTGGTGTATACTGACCACAAGAGTCTTCAGTATCTCTTTTCACAGTCTGATCTGAATATGAGGCAGTGTAGGTGGATGGAGCTGCTTAAGGATTTCTATTGCGAAATTCAGTATCAGCCCGGGAAGGTGAATGTAGCTGCGGATGCGCTTAGCAGAAAAGCTCAAGTGATGATGCTTGCATCGCTCAATATCTCGAAGGTTCACGAGAATCTGAGCACTACTGGTTGGAATTTTTACCCAGGTGATGACTATGTTGTGGTGTCATATTTTCAAGTGGAGCCACAGATCATTCCGGATATTAGGGTAGCTCAGAGAACGGATCCGTATATCCATGAGTTGAAGTTGAAGACTCGAGCTGGACAGTTGGAGGATTATTCTATCACATCTGATGGATGTTTGAGGTTTCGAGGCAGGTTGGTTGTGCCTAACTTGATTGATTTGAGGGAAATGATCCTAAGAGAAGCTTACTGTATTCGTCATAGTGTCCATCCTGGTGCAACGAAGATGTACCATGCCTTAAAACCGCACTATTGGTGGGCAGGTTTGAAGAACGATGTTGCTGATTTTTTTGCTCATTGTCTAAATTGTCAGCAAGTTACGGCGGAAAGGATGAGACCTGGTGGACTAATGCAGAGTTTAGAGGTGCCCCGCTGGAATTGGGAGCATGTAGCTATGTATTTTGTGACCCATTTGCCTCGTTCCAGCCGAGGTTGTGATGCTATTTGGGTAGTAACTGACAGACTTTCGAAGTCAGCCCACTTTATTCCCTACAACATGACGAATTCTTTGAATAAAATGGCAAAATTGTACATCAATTTTGTAGTTCGATTGCATGGAGTGCCGGTGTCCATAGTTTCAGATAGATATCCAAGGTTCACTTCCAGATTTTGGAAGAGTTTGCAAGAAGCTTTGGGCACCAGATTGTCATGAGTACTGCCTATCATCCCCAGATCGATGGCCAATCTGAGAGAACTATACCAACCTTGGAGGATATGTTGCGAGCTATTGTTATGGACTTCAGTGGTAGCTGGCAGGATTCGTTGTCGCTGGTGGAATTTCGTACAGTAACAGCTACCAAGTAACGATTGGAATGGCACCGTTCGAAGCGTTGTATGGTAGGAAGTGCAAATCTCCAATTTGTTGGGAAGAAGTGAGGGAGAAGCAGCTGTCTTCTCCTGGATTTGTGCATCATATGAGAGATCAAGTGGATCAGATTCGACAGCGTATGAAGGCTGCACAAGATCGCCAAGCTAGTTATGCAAACCGAAGGCGTAGGCCTTTAGAATTTCAGGTTGGTGATCGGGTGTTCTAGAAAGTTTCTCCTTTCAGAAGTGTTATGAGATTTGGACAAGGGAAAATTAGCTCCTCATTATGTTGGACCTTATGAAATTGTGGAGAGGATCGGTCCTTTGGCTTATCGTTTTTTGTTGCCACCTGAACTGTCCTCATTACACGATGTGTTTCATGTGTCTATGTTGAGGAATTATGAGTCAGATCCTTCACATGTGCTACAAACTGACGAGGTGGAGCTGGATCGAACTTTGAGTTATTTTGATTATCCCTTACAGATTTTGGACAGGAAGGAGAAACAGCTCAGGAACAAGACCATTTCTTTGGTTATGGTCCAATGGAGCAAGCATGGTAGGATAGAGGCTACGTGAGAGTTAGAGAAGAAGATGTATAGAGTGGCCTCATTTGTTTGAGTAGGTATGGTATGAACTCCAGTAGCTAGATCGCTTGCTGTTGTTTTTCCAGTTATCTTGAACTCTTGGTTAGTTGGGTTGTGCGATTTTTGTCTCCAGATTTGTAGTTGTTCTGTGAGTCCTGGTATAGTAGGACATCTTCTGTATCGTGTAACCAGTTTTAGTGTTTTGGTGATATTCTGTAATGTTGAGATTTGGATCAGTTTTGGAGTTTGTTGTTTGATCTCGAGGACAAAATCCCTTTTTAGTGGGGTAGAAATGTGAGATCTAAATCGCTAATTATTTATTTGGAAAATTAATCGGGTGTTGGATTAGACTTAAAGAAGAGCTAGTTGGTTTGTGCGTGAAATAGCTCTGATCTGGTTCGTAGAACAGTCAAATCTGGTTGGTTGAGCGCTCAAGAACCGTGTCGCGAGTTATTCTGGGAGCGCGAAGTTGAATATTTGGAGTTATAGTGGAGCAACGTCGTTCTGGGATAAACCAGATTTGAGGGTAAAATCTGGTAGTACTGAATAGACTGGTCGGTTCGTGGTTTTAGTGTAAACCGGTGCGGTTCGTGATTATCGGTCGAGGCAAGATCTGAATGAGTGTGAGCTGGTCGTTCGGATCTGGGTCTCGATGCGACGCCGTTTAGCGATACACGTTTATGAACTAGTTGGATTTTTGTACGATGTCGTTTAGAGGAACCAGCTGAGATGTGAGATCTGGATTTGTGAGAGCTGGTTGGTTACGGGAGCTGGATTGTGGTGCGACGTCTTTTTGAGAAACCAAATCTGGGTGCGAGCTGCTCGCTCTGAGCGTACTCATGTGCGGACGTCGTTTGGTAGTAGCTTGCTGGTATAGCGTATAGTCCAGATCTGGAGTAGTACTCAGATCTGAGTTGGTACCAGCTGTGAGCCTTGTGTTGTCGGTGGCTACTGTTCACCAAATTTGGGGAGATTTAAGTTGTATATATAGAGGAATTTGACTGTGTCTTCTCCCGATATCGTACCCTCTACTGTAGCGAAACCCTTACTGTTCATCGTAGCATATTTCTTCCGATTGCCAGCGGTAGACAAATCCGATGGGAGCAAGGCTAGTCGCGATGGATTCCCTTCGCTAAGACGTTTCTTCCTATACCGCTTTCGAAAGCTTTGGAAAGCCAGAGGAGTGAACGCGAAGAAGCTACAGTGCGTCTTTGTTCGTATACTGGCAGATTGATTCTTCTGTTCAGGTAGTGCTTTGAGTAAGTACTAGATTCTAACTTGTGCTTCGTTTAGAGCTAGTTATCATGTTAGAAAGGTAGGATAGATCTGGGTTGAGCTGGTGGCTCCCAGTTCGTGTTTCTGCGCGTAATGACCCTGAGCTGGTTGTTGTTGCTTGGCCAAGCAGGTGACATATTTGAGTTACTCGGGGCTTTTGTTGTGGAAATTGTAGCTCAGAAACTGAAGGTACGGATTTGAGCTTGTATTACAGCTTTGGGATGAGCATGGATGTTATGTATGCTTGCTGGTATGTTGTGCAGTGTATGCTATCGTGCTGTTGTTGTTTACCTCTGTTCTGTGCTGGTTGTTGCATGTTGTTGTAATTGCATACACGCATCTTTCCTGTTGAGCTCATATCTGTTAGCCGTTCGTTTCCGTGTGTACCAGGATGCTTTTATTGAGGACGAGCGGCAATACCGTGCTCCTCATCTCCCTGCTGGTTTAGTTGTTAGCCGCTATGAGACGAGTGGGTAGCTACCACGCTCTCATGAGCTTTGGCAACAGCGGGTTGAGTGATCTGGTTCATGCTCTGGTACAGTGTGTTGAGATGAGTGGATAGCTACCACGCTCTCACATGCTTCGTGGGCACTACCCTCTTGTTCGATTTGTTGACAGTTTCTGAGCTGGTCCTTGAGATCCTTTGGCTTCCTGATTCGTTTGTAGCCTTTGCATCCTGTTGTCTCATGCATAGCACGTGCATTTATCTCTATTGCTATCTATTTGCTGTTGTATTTCTCTCCGTACTGTGGTTTGACCCCTGTCCCTCTGGGGCTTGTTGTTTTGGTTGTTTGTGTGTTGTTCAGGTTACCAAGATTTCTCAGCTGGTCGTGGAGATGACTCAGTTGGTGGTGCCCCGAGAGGTGGATAGAGTGTCCCAGTTATCTATATTTTATAATTATGTATTAGAGTCGTCACCGGAGAACGTCCCGTAGTGATGTTCTATTGCTGATTTGATATTGTATTGTTTTGGGATGCTCGTTGCTTGTATTAGTTATCTGTAGCTGTTGGTGTTCGGCTTTTGAGTTGTTGTAAAACCAATATTTTGAGTATAAGTGTATTTTTTTATGTTTTCTAAGTCAGGCCAAAGCGAAAAATTTTAGCCACTTTTTAAATGTTTCAGCAGTTGTTAATTGCATGGTTAATATCTGTTGTGTATACCGGTCCTGACAGTACCAGAAGCAATAACGACTCAACCCGCTGGTGCCCTAAGCTCATGAGAGCGTGGTAGCGATCCACTCGTCCCATAGCGGTAAACCACCCGACAGCAGGGAGAAGAGGAACACGGTAGCTAGCCCCTCGTCCTCAATAATTCCAACAACAAGCTTCCTGGTACTTACAGATCCACAACACAAAACCATAATAGGATAATACTAGAAGGGCTCAACAACAACGTACGGCCAGCAAAGGAGATATCTCGACATGCTATGCGTGTATGCAATGCTATAGAACAAAATCAGCATGCAGCGTACTATAACGAAAGGGAAACATCACAGCAACTGAAAATGGCATACAACATACTACTGAATAGAATAAGCAAAACAGCTGCAGAATAATCACGCATGCAGGGACAAAACAATTCAGGCTTAGCACACATCTCACAACCACGAGGTCTACGGCCTCCCTAAGCATGCAGCGCGGCTACACAGCACACACGCGAAGGCTACATCAGCCCATATCATAAATAGCTCAGGCACAACATGTATAATCCATTTCAATACATGCACAGAACGTCACTGCATCTCAGCAACAACGTCTAGTATGGTTCAGCGGATTACCTCAATCTCGTGCTCGCAAGACAAGGCTACAGGTACAACCCACACAGCCACAAAGTGCTCACATGCCTAACATAAAAGCTGTAACTACAAGCTCCGAATTCGTATCTTACGCAGATCCTGGCAAAACACTTCGGCACAGCTCACGGTGGACAGCAGAACACACCTCCTGCTTTGCTTGGCCAACTGTTCAATGCCCGCAGCTCACAGCAACCACCAGAGAGCTCTAGTCCTCCAAGATACCTGATAAATCAACTCTGCTAAAGCTTATACAGCTCACGATCGAAGACCTTATAGTCCATAACCACTACGACTACATCAGGGTACTACCCAGCCCAAGGGCAAGTACTAAAAATAGAAACACATGTTAGAAGAAGCACGGGTACCTGAACCAGAGCTCGACATGATCGGAAATCACGACACGTAGCTCTCGACATTTTTCTGCAATCTCCTCCATTCGGCATCCTCCCGGTTCCAAACTGGTATGGAAACGTTGGCCTTGAATAGGGGTTTCCAATCACTGTACCCTCGCTCCCGACGGACTGGTCAAACTCCGGAAATTTAGAAAATACTAGATGGGTGAACAATAGTTAGGGTTTGGGGGGAAAATATCTGTTGAGAGATTGCCGAAAACGCTAAGGGATGCTTTCTCAAATAACTAAGTGCTGGTGTATATATCCACCACTTCAACAGATGATGGCTATAGCGACTCAGTCCAGCATACAGCTCAGCACGCACATGCTACCAGCTCTCGCATCCAACAGCCCGCGTCCCAACAGATTACATTCTCACAACAACACCGGCTGTCAACTGCTACAGTAGTTATAGATCACCGTCCAGACTAATTTATGCACTAGATCAATTCACGCAAGACCAACAGCTCTCGCAGAACCTGCTCCTCACTATCATTTAACGACCAGGCTATTGACTTATAACAGCTTAGGCCTCAACTCTAAACCCAGATCAGCTCTCGTGCATCACTCTAGCTTTAGAATATAATCAGTTCTCACCAGAACTGACCCTAACTAACAGTTGTCATCCAAAATTGGAAACCATGGGTAGATCACATCCGCACTATGCGTCCTCGTCAGCTTGCGCCCAATTGTAGCACAAATCACCCGAATTCAGCACAGAGCATTGTACAGTTCCACCAGACAGCTTACATCACCTCCGGTCAGATTGCATCCTATCTAACCAGCTCCGGATGCTGTATCCAGCTTGCAGCAAAACAAACAGCCTGTGACGCACTCTTAGCTCATAGAACCTAGGGTTGGAGCAACTCATAGCATCCACAGTTGCACAGCTCGTCGCACAGACCAAATCACACACATCGGCCAGCTCGCACGAACCCAACAGATTTTTTCTAAGCTGGAACTCCGAACAGCTTTCGTCCTGCCTGAAGGCCACAGGTACCTCTTGTCTAAGCTGAAGACCACAACAGCTTTGGTCTACACAGGACGTCACCCTCAGCCTAGACTTAAACTGGTACTTCAACGTAGCACAGCATCTACGATCTACGTACCCAGCTCAGGGCACCCCCAAAGCATATCTAAATTGTTCGCTACTATGATGTTATCTCTAAATCAGTTTGCGACTACCAAACCAGCTCGCAATCTCCAGAACAGCTTGCGCTACCACAACCCAGCTTACGTCGACTAGCTCAGGTCACGTTCATCCGCAACAGCTCACAGCCCTCAGGCCTGCGCCTACTGTTTAGCTCAGGGTGTTCTCAACAGCTTACGACACTCAAAGCTGTTCACTGAGCTTTCAGATCACCGCACATCTGGAACAGCTCGCAATTCCTGATAAGTTCACGCTTGCTGTTCTTGCTACACAGTACCCCTAAGCTGCTAACAGCTCACAGACTCAGCACCGTTCATTCCTACCAGCTTACTCCTAATCTGGTCCATGATAAACATCTTACACTACCACTCGTCAACCAGCTCGCGTATCATGCCAGCTTATACCTCTAAGCTAGATTCCTCAAGCTTCCATATCAGCATGTTCCGAGCTGGTATAATTCTCCCGGCTAATTGCAGTTCTCACATGCCACAACTGAACGTGGTGTGTATACATGCATGTGGATAGAGTGCTTCGCCCGTGAACACAGAGGAAATCTGTGAATATCAAAGAGATGTGATTCTGGGTGCATATCAGGCACGTGTCGCTGCCACCATATTAACTCATGCTAACGTGTTAGTTAAAAACACAGGCAGGATTTGATTTGTAAATTATGCCGTGTAAGTTGATGCTATGTACATTTTATTTGTCAATTATGCAGTATATGTACAAATTATGTCATGTATTTTGGGGCTATAGTGCATTTTGCAGAATATACAGGGTATCATACTTTCAGCCGTTAACAAAATAATGTGTTAGGATCTAACAGCTTTGGGAGTTCAGAGGTGGGGGGTGAATGAACGCCTATCGATTTTTATCAAAAACTCTTTTAAAATATTTTGCAAGCTTTTGGCTTGTCTCAGAGCTGAGTTACCAACTCAGAGAATCTCAGCGTAAGCTGTTGTCTCGAGTAACAAAAATGTTTGTGCAGAATTAACTCTATTCAACAGGGAACAGTTTGAAAACTGAAAGCAATAAGTAAATAAAAGGGATGAGAATTTGTTTCTGGAATTTCAGATTATGCCTGTGATGTTCCAGCTCGGACTATCTTTGCTGGTTCATCTTGGACTTCTAAGCTGCTCTTTCTCTGCTCTTGAACTGCTCTGATCTGTTTTACTCATCTATACTCCCTTGAGCTGATCTGGTCAAAGCTGATCTCCCTCTGCTGTTTCAACTTAGACCTCTAGGCTGCTCTCTAGATCTGATCTGAGAAACTGAACTGTTCGTGAAGTTTGAGTTGTTCTCTAAGATGTTTTTTATCTGAGCTGTTCGACCTCTTCATACAGCTCTGAGCTGTTTCTGCTATGATTTGGTCTTTGCTGCTCCAGTTTGTACTTCTGAGTTGATCTGTGTCTGAGCTGCTCCAGTTTAGACTTCTTAGCTGATCTGTGTCTGGCTTATACGCTCTAAAATGATCGACACTCCTAAGATGATCTTCTTTGCTCAACTGCTCTCTTTGATTGTGCAACATACTTCTTCAATTCATGGATCTGATCTGATCTAATCTGCTACAACATCCTTCTTCAGCTTGCAGCTCTCGTCTGAACAGAACTGCTACAGCATCCACCTTCAGTCCGTAGCTCTCGTATTTTCTGATTCAACTTTCGGTTGATCTGTTATACAGTTTTGACATAATTTAGTACATACTCGATGGAATCCAGTACATGATATAAGATATATGGCACATATGCATCTTCATCCAGGACACTCACATATAAGCTTACAGGGTACAACTTTGGACAACTATAAGTTGTTTCGTTCTTTCTTTATACAGCTCCAAATTGTTTCTTTCTTCTTTGGACAGCTCTAAGCTGTTTCGTTCTTCTTTGGACAGCTCTAAGCTGTTTCGTTCTTCTTTGGACAGCTCTAAGCTATTCGTTCTTCTTTGTACAGCTCTAAGCTGTTTCGTTCTTTCTTTGTACAGCTCCGAACTGTTTCATTCTTCTTTGTACAACTCTAAGTTGTTTCGTTCTTCTTTGGATAGCTCTAAGCTGTTTCGTTCTTCTTGTACAGCTTTGAGCTGTTTCGTTCTTCTTTTTACAGCTCTAAGTTGTTTCGTTCTTTCTTTGTACAGCTCCGAACTATTTCATTCTTCTTTGCACAGCTCTAAGCTGCTTCGTTCGTCTTTGGACAACTCTAAGCTGTTTCGTTCTTCTTTGTACAGCTTTGAGCTATTTCGTTCTTCTTTGTACAGCTCCAAGTTGTTTCGTTCTTTCTTTGTACAGCTCCGAACTGTTTCATTCTTCTTTGTACAACTCTAAGTTGTTTCGTTCTTCTTTGGATAGCTCTAAGCTGTTTCGTTCTTCTTGTACAGCTTTGAGCTGTTTCGTTCTTCTTTTTACAGCTCTAAGTTGTTTCGTTCTTTCTTTGTACATGTCTGAGCTGTACGTTCTTCTTTAAATAGCACTGAGCTGTTTCGTTCTTCTTTGGACAGCTCGAAGCTGTTTCGTTCTTCTTTGTACAGCTTTGAGCTATTTCGTTCTTCTTTGTACAGCTCCAAGTTGTTTCGTTCTTTCTTTGTACAGCTCCGAACTATTTCATTCTTCTTTGCACAGCTCTAAGCTGCTTCGTTCGTCTTTGGACAACTCTAAGCTGTTTCGTTCTTCTTTGTACAGCTCTGAGCTGTTTCGTTCTTCTTCGTACAGCTTTGAGCTGTTTCGTTCTTCTTTGGATAGCTCTAAGCTGTTTCATTCTTTATTTGTACAGGTCTAAGCTGTTTCGTTCTTCTTTGTACAACTTTGAACTGTTTCGTACCTCTCTGTACAGCTCTGAGCTGCTTCTTTCTTTCTAGGACAACTTTGAGCTGTTTAGTAAATCCAGTACACGATATAAGATATTGGGTACACATTGAAGTAAATCCAGTACAAGATATAAGATATGTGGTACATATGTATATTTGTCCACAATCACTCAAAATGGAACTTAAAAGGTGTCTCAATTGGTCACATATCAAACAATGGTGACCAAGCAAATCGTGCTACATATTTACGTAAATCTAGTACATTATATAAGATATCGGGTATATATTGAAGTAAATCAAGTATATGATGTAAGATATTAGGTACACATTGAAGTAAACCCAGTACAAAATATAAGATATTTGGTACATATGTATATTTATCCACGGTCACTCAAAATGCAACTTCAACGGTGACTCAATTGGTCACATATCAAACAATGGTGACCAAGAAAATCGTGCTACATATTTATGTAAATCCAGTACAAGGTATAAGATATCGGATACATATTGAAGTATTCCAGTACAAGATAGAAGATATTAGGTACACATTGAAGTAAATACAGTACAAGATATAAGATATTAAGATGCTCCATTTTACCAGATGTGTGCTGGATACATGGGAATATGTGCTTAATTTCATGACATGTGTACTCGATACATAATAAAAATATATGCTTGATTTCATCAATGTGTGCTCTTTAATTGTTTATTTGAATGTTTGAACTAACAATATTATGATGTTAGTTTCATTAAAACTAGAAACTAAATACATTATTGTATGCTTTTAAATTTTGGTATCTACTTTGTAGGAAGATATATATTCTAAACATACTATGTACATTCTCCTGCTTATATATGTGTGTCCTATTGCTTCCTCTATTAACTAACTAGGTATGTCATTATACCTAACTTGGTGCTACTCTTATTATGTGACAAACTAGTGGTCCTACAAGCTTTTTCTATGATCAATTGAGTGACCGTGGATAAATATACGTATGTACCTAATAACTTCTATATTGTACTGTATTTACTTCAATGTGTACCAAATATCTTATATATTATACTGGATTTACTTCAATGTGTACCTAATATCTTACATCATGTACTGGATTTACTTCAATATGTACCCGGTATCTTATATTGTTGGATCTTTGTTTACATATCAGAATTTGAATTTTGATTAACATAAAATCTGTTATTATTCTACTAACGGTTTACGTGCGATGTGCAGTGCACTTGATTAAGAAGATAGGGAGATATCCAAACTGAAACAGTAAGGGGACTCCCAAGCTGGAACAGTTGAAGATGTCTATGCTAGAACAGTGAGGGATGCCCGAGCTGGTACAACATAAGACTTCCAGAGTGCAGGGAACACCAAGCTGGTGAACCATCTTGGTACAAGAGCAGTTCAGTGATCAAGCGCAGTAAGATTTGGTGAAGTGCAGAACTGTTCAAGCGCAGATCAAGTGCAGCGTACAAGAGCAGTGTTCAAGTGCCGATGAATATACAAGCGCAGTGATCAAGTGCAGGTCATATCACGAAGCGCAACTATAACCAGTTCATCATAGGGATCTCAGTCCTTGGGTAGACTGAATAAGAACTTGTTGTTATATCCCAAATAAGAAGGGATATAATCACTGGTGCTGGATTACAGTTCTACGAGGATAAGGTTTAAATTACCCTCGAAGAATTGGCCCAATCAACCAGTGAAATAAAGGTGTGCTTGCTGATGGTTCGGATGAGGTATTTGAATAGAACAAGAGAACAAGCAAGTAACACAATGGCTCTTGATGAGAACAATAGAGTCAAGCTGGTTAAGGACAAGCCAGCTCGAACTGAAGAAGACCAGCTCGGAGAAGAGAAAATCGGATCGAGGAGATCTGGTCAAGCTGGATTCTTATGAGAGAGATGGACGCAGGAGTCTATGATCGCGAACAATGTCTACGCCTATTTTGACGTGAAGACATAAGATCACATGCCAAAGGAATTGTGGAGAAAGATTCCTGTGGTGAAAGAAGTAACCATCTGGGAAGGAAACCAGCTGGGAAACAAGCTTAGAGCCCAGCAAATGTTCAAGTGCAGGAAAGAACAGAACAAGAGCAGCTGGTGAACAAGAGCAGATGAGAAGAGAAGAAGAGGGCTTTGACCAGCTTAGTGTAATGAACAAGACAGCTCGAAGCAAAACAGAGACAAACTGGTTAAGGTCAACCAGCTCAGATAGCACATCACCAGATGCTAACAAATCTATGATCAAAGCGATTTGAATACAAGATTATACGATGATTGGTTTTCAGTATTAAAATTGATTTGCTTGTGTTGTCTTCTCAAGTACAGTGTTCATGTGCTTAAAGTGAAGAAAAGTCTGCAACGCATTAAAAGACAAAGGACGTAAAGTACAACAGTTCCAGAAGACTTTTCAACGGCTACAACTTTGTGTCCAACGGGTAAATCTGCGTAAGGGGCTATACATAACAAGAGCAGAGCACAATCATAGAAGGAGAGAGCGATACGGAGAGAGTGTTGTGCAAGTGCAGAACATTAAACAGAAGAACGCACAACACATAGCAGTGCTAGTCGCAAGTTTGCACGCTATGTGGCAGATGGTGTGCAAGCTGGTAAGTGCTTAGGTGTGAGCTAATGCACTGAT
Source organism: Dorcoceras hygrometricum (assembly GCA_001598015.1). Lineage (NCBI taxonomy): Eukaryota > Viridiplantae > Streptophyta > Magnoliopsida > Lamiales > Gesneriaceae > Dorcoceras > Dorcoceras hygrometricum. Next base: position 100,816 of record KV012915.1, read on the forward strand.
GGAAATATTCAAGGAACAATAAAAGTAGACAGCACAAGCTCTGGGAAGACATTGATAAACCAGCTCGGACAGGAGCACTTCCCAGTGTGTGAGATTTTATCTTCGGGAGATTGAGCGTACACTGTAAATCTCACACACGATTCACTCATATATATTTGAGAGTTGAGCGAAACAGAAATTGAGTGAATCAAACAAAAACTCTCCTTGTAGTATTTGGACAGAGACGTTAAACAAGTCTATGTAGCCTTTCTCACTGAGGAGTCAAATAAGTGATTGTTAGACACACGGCTTGTGGGCTGGTGTGCATAGGTGCTAGGAGTTCTTGGAGCCGAGGGCTGTCGGATCAGGTTGCAGCGAGAGCCACTGTAATCAAAGTCTTCTAGTGGATCCTTCCCGTTGCGGAAGAATGGGAGACGTAGGAGATTCAGCTCCAAACTTCCATAAAAAAATTGCAGCGTATTTCTTTACAGGTTTATGCATTTAACATACATGCACCGCATATTTCAAAACTGCATATGTTTAAAACCATTAACAAGCTTTCGATTTTAGAGTTCTGTTTGAGTTGTTTCCGCATGATTTATATCATAACTCAATCTAAACATTTAAAGAACACTAAGCTATTGCAGCTCAAGATTTAAATCAACCAGGTCGCATGTGTTTAGGACCAGCTCACTGAGCTATTAGTAGAGCTCATGCGCGATCCGGTTCAGTGTTGCGTGCTATTTATTTTCCAAAACATTTTAAAATACACGCAACTTGAGGGTTTGGTGTCTAAAGCTGTGTGAGAGCTTACGTGGGTTGTGTGAGAACTCATGAGACACCCCCAAAATCAATCCTAATATATATCATGTACTAGATTTAAATAAATATGTAGCACGATTTGCTTGGTCACCATTGTTTGATAGGTGACCTGAGTCACCTTTTAAGTTGCATTTTGAGTGACCGTGGATAAATATACATATGTACCAAATATGTTATATATTGTACTGGATTACTTCAGTGTGTACCTAATATCTTTAATCATGTACTGGATTTACTTCAATATGTACCCGATATCTTATATCATGTACTGGATTTACGTAAATATGTAGCACGATTTGCTCGGTCACCATTGATATGTGACCAATTGAGTCACCTTTTAAGTTGCATTTTGAGTAACCGTGGATAAATATACATATGTACCAAATATCTTATATCTGGATTTACTTCAATATATCGTGTACTGGATTTACTTCAATATGTACTCAATATCTTATGACCTGTACTATATTTACTTAAATATGTAGCACGATTTACTTGGTCACCGTTGTTGATATGTGACCAATTGAGTCACTGTTTAAGATGAATTTTGAGTGACCGTGGATAAATATACATATGTACCAAATATCTTACTCTTGTACTGGATTTAGTTCAATATGTACCCAATATCTTATATCGTGTACTGGATTTACTTCAATATGTACCCGATATCTTATGACATGTATTGGATTTACTTAAATATGTAGCACGATTTTCTTGGTCACGATTGTTTGATATGTGACCAATTGAGTCACCGTTTAAGATTCATTTTGAGTGACAGTGGATAAATATACATATGTACCAAATATCTTATATATTGTACTGGATTTACTTCAATATGTACCCAATATCTTATATCGTGTACTGGATTTACTTCAATATGTACCCGATATCTTATGACTTGTACTAGATTTACTAGATTTACTTAAACATGTACCTATGCCAGCTCGCGACATGAAACAGCTTGCGTCCTGGCTGGTTTCAACCACCTCATGACCTGGCTGCTCGCGGCCTGAAGCAGCTCGCGTCCTGGCTAGTTTAAGTTGAGTGACCGTTTAAGTTTCTTCGTGAGCGTCCTGGATAAAGAAATGTGAGTTCGGGAAGATTATTGGAGTAATTAATTTAATTCATCGGGTTTAATATAGACTAGATCAGGTGTGATCCGATCTGGGGTGTATCAGCTCCGAACTGATATGCTTTATGGAGCGCGAGCTGATCTGTATGTGTGTTGGATCTGTTTCTAACAGATCAGAATCTAAGTTTTGATTCACACAAAATCTGTTACTATTGTGCTAACGCTCTACATGACATGCGCAGCTTGCTAAGACTGGAGTAAACGTGAAGATATCCAAACTGGAATAGTGAGGGGACGCCTGAGCTGGACTGGTCGAAGATATCTAGCTGGAACAGTAAGGGGACGCCCAAGCTGGTACAGCAGTTTACTTCCAGAAGTGCAGGGAACAGCAAGCTGGTTCACCAGTTTGGAGCTGGAGTGGCATGAAGATCAAGCGCAGAGAATGAAGAGCAGAGTTCAAGAGCATAATGTTGAAGTGCAGAATGACTCAAGAGCAGATCAAGTGCAGCGTACAAGAGCAGTGATTGAGTGCGGAGCCGAGTACAAGCGCAGTGATCGAGTGCAGATCCAATCACAAGCAGAGTACAATATACCTCGCACGACGACCAGCTGAAGGACCAGCTGGGAGGTCAGCTAGGACATGAGAGTTGTTCTAATGAGAAGATATATTGGCTCTAGGTGACCCCCGAGGACGAGGAAGAATCTGCATGCTGGGGCACTCGGTCAGTCTCCATAAAACCAAGCTGGCGTACCCAAGAAGACCAGCTTGGAGAATAGCTCAAATGAAGAATCTGCTCAGATATAGGGAGCAGGTTCCATAAACCAGCTGCTTAAGGACAAACCAGCTGGACAAAAGCTGATCCAAGAAGAAGGGACTCTATCTAGCAAAGTCGTTAAATTTGCTAGATAGAGAAACTCGAAGCTCTGAAAATGATGAAGATCAGCTCAAGAGAGGTTGCAAACGAGAGGAGAAGAAGAGAGATTTGAACGGCTTGAAGAAGCAACCAGCTCGAACAAGACCAGCTCAGTGGAGACCAGAATGATAAACAAGCTGAAAGCTGGTTAAAGTCAAACCAGCTCAAGTAGCATGACAGATGCGATCAAATCTACGAGCAAGGCCATTTGAATACAACGCTAAACGACAAATATTGTTCAGTATTCAAATCGACTTGCTTGTATGGTCTTCTCAGAACGGTGCTCACGTGATTAAAGTGAAGAAAAGCCTGCGATGCATTTATTGACAAAGGACGCAAAGTACAACAGTGTCAGAAGACCTTTCAACGGCTAATACTTTGTGTCCAACGGACAAATTTCCGTGCCAGGCTATAAAACAGCTCACAAGCAGCTAAATGAAGAGAGTGCTGAGAATAGCGAAGTCAAAACAGTGTTGTGCGAACCAAAATGTAAACATCAGAAGAACGCACAACACTGAACCTGGGAAGACAATGAAAAACCAGCTCGCACAGGAGCACTTCCCAGTGTGTGAGATTCTATCTTTGAGAGATTGAGCATACACTGTAAATCTCACACATGATTCACTCACATATATTTTGAGAGAGCTGATTAGATTAGCTGAGTGAATCAAATCAAACGACTTCCATTGTAGTCTTTGGACAGAGACGTTAAACAAGTCTAGTTTTCTTTTGCACTGAGACGTTAAAGAAGTGTGGGTTGTATTTTGCACTGAGACGTTAAAGAAGTGTGTGTAGCCTTTATCACTGAGGCAGTAAAGAAGTGAAGTTAGACACACAGTCTGCGGGCTTAGTGTGCAGTGGTGTGACTAGGAGTTCTTGCGACCGAGGGTCGTCGGAGTGGGTTGTAGCATAGGACGCTGCAATCAAAGTCTTCTAGTGGAATCCTTCCCGATTACGGAAGAAGGGGAGATGTAGGAGAGTTTGCTCCGAAGTTCCATAAACAAATCAGCATATTTATTTACTGCTTTCTGCATTCATTCATACGCACTGCATATTTATGACTGTGTTTAAAACTGTTTAAAAAGGCTTTCGAATCTAAGAGTGCAGTTTGAGTTATTTCTGCATGATTTAAATTCATTACTCAATCTGTATCTCGGTGCACTTTAATTCAAAACCACTGAGCTATTACAGCTCAAGTAATAAATAACCATATTGTTTGTTCTTTCATCGAGCTGGTTTCAACGACCAGCTAGAACCAAGCTCTTGCACTGTGCTGGTTTAGCACCGAGCTGGACATACACAAAAGCGATCCGATTTCAGCATCCAGCTGGAACCAGCTCAGCTGGAACCAGCTCAGCTGGATCCAGAGTCTTTTACTCGATCTGGTTATTCCCTCTAAGTGATGGATATTGACTAAATAACTTATATACATTAACAGAGGGTAAATCGATCCTATCAATGTGGAACAGCTCTGAGCTGTTATGATTCGATATGCATGGAGCGAGTCTTCCAGTCGTAAGTTGTTTCATATCGTGAGGTTTGTGCTGCGATGTTTAGGAGTATCAGCTTAGACCAGTACTGTTTACCATCTTCAGTTTAGACCAGTACTGTTTATCGTCTTCAGCTTAGACCAGTACTATTTGCCATCTTCAGCTTAGACCAGTACTGTTTGCCATCTTCAACTTAGACCAGTACTATTTGCCATCTTCAGCTTAGACTAGTACTGTTTGCCATCTTCAGCTTAGGCCGGTGCTGCGTGCTGTATTCAGCTTAGGGGAGTGTTGTTCGTATTCCAGACCAAGAGAGAGGTGTTTATGGTTTCAGCTTTGGCGAGGGTTGCTTATGGTCATCATCTTTGGCAAGAACGGACAGCTTAGCTCTTCTGAGCTGGATGGCACGAGAGCTGTTGAGTGCCCGAGCTGATCCTTGAGCGCTAGAGCAGGTAAGTGAGTGCAAATGTTGGGTGAGAACGAGCTGGACTTACTTCAATATGTACAACTATTTGCTGGGTCACAAGTGTTTGATATGTGAGCTGTTCGTTGTTCTTTGTTCAGCTCAAAGCTTTGACGCTGTGATCTGGTCTGTGCTGTTCCAGCTTAGACCTCTGAGCTGATCTTACAGATTTTCCAGTTCGTTCTTCTTTCAGCTGAACTTCTCTAAGCTGGACCATGCTTCTAAGCTGAACTTCTCTAAGCTGGATCACGCTTCTAAGCTGATCTTCTTTTTTCGTTGAACTGCCTCTTAAAGTTGCTCACTCCTAAGCTGTCTTCCCTGAAATAATTCGCGACAGAATACTCGTGTAACGTCCAAAGAAGCAGTTCACCTAAGAAATATTCTACACAGATCAGCTTACGCTCCACAAAGCAATTCAGCTCTGAGCTGATCCGCACAACCAGATCGCGGCGATCAACGAAGCTCACGGCGGTCAAATTAAGAATATATTATGATATATCACGTACAAATCCAGTACAATATTTTAAGGTCTATGCTTTTTTCATCGAACCATCATGGAAAAAAATAGCACGTCATCACCACTTAGAACGTAAACGGTAGAACAACTAAATCATAAAAATATGTCATGACAAGAACATTGTACTACGTCTCATAATATGAACAACTACATCACACAAACATATCACTACATGTCTCATAAACATAACAAGGTAAGCAGGCCAACAGCATGTATTACATAAGAAGAACATGATGTCTAATGACATAAATAGAGCAACAGAGCTTAATTGTCATGCCCCGAGACCGAGACTCATGACATCGGCAATGTTAAACAATAATAAAATTTTTAAAAACACTAAGACTAATAGTATAGCTCAAAAACTAGTTACATAATCAAATAATCGTTTTTACAACTGAAAATCAGAGAATTTCGGAAGCGAAAATAACATTAACAAAAACTGAGTCTTCAACAGCCCCTGAACAACTCTTGTTCCTCCTCTTCAACCTATTCTTCATTCTTATCTGGGTGGGAGAAGTAAGGGGTCAGTGTTTGGGGAAACACTCAGCAAGTGGGGGATACCATTCGAGCATACAAAATATACATATACATATACAGATTCAGATCAGAGCATATCGCAGAACAGAGCATAACATTACAGGTATCAGGTAGCACTGATAGTCACTTCATTTCTATGGTTTACTGATCAGTCCCTAATTTTTACTCCTCTAAGAGGTCAAGACCATAGTTACACCTTGTAACTCAGAGTGCGGAATATTTTGTGACCCATAGTAAGACATAAAACATCAGTGCTAAAACAGAGCATAGATCGTAGCATGAACTTGACACGAAACCAAAGCTCGAATTATAATTCAAAACAGAACGTAGCATAAATATCATATAATATTTGAAACGAATATCCCACTTATCGTCTGTTGCAATTTGTGTGGTTCAAAGTGTAGAGGCAGTATTCAGCTCATACAAAATCTGGTCTATGAAATCTGTGTACTTCGTACAGTACTAGGATACAGCTTATGCAAAGTTTCAGCGTGGAAGTTTATTGTGTTTTTTTCTTAAACTTCGGAGTGAGTGAGGGAAATCTGATGGCACAGTCTGGTTATAGGTGTAGAAGTGGGGAGTCAAGAGGTCAGCCATTAAAGCCTTAAATTCCTGATTTGATGGTCATAAATCTGACTGTAACAAGAGTCACAGTTTAAGCATTGAATTGGGTGGTTTAATCTCTCTAAATTGGCAGTTACGATTGCGAATTCTGATCTGTATGCGTGTAGCAGCTTGCTGAAATTCGTGAGCTGAGTTTTCTTTACCATATCTGAATTTACGTCGCCGAATCTGAGTTGACTTGGTCAAATCTCAGTTGACTTGGTCAAAGCTAAGTTGACCGTCCAAAGCTTAGTTGACCAGTCCAGAACTGAGTTGACCAGTCCAGAGCTGAGTTGACTGTCAAAGATGAGTTGACTGTCCCGGATCTGAATTGACTGTTTGACCGTCTCATATTTGAGTTGACTGTTGACCGTCCCAAATCTGAGTTGACCGTTGGCCGTCCCAAATCTGAGTTGACCGTTGACCGTCCCAAATATGATTTTTTTGGCTCTATTTCCGAGAGCTGAATTTTCTGGTTTTCACATCCCTCCCTCCTTAAAATAAGTTTCGTCCTCGAAAGTTTGGTGACCTTAATCGTCGAAAAGGTAGGGATATTGATTACGCATCTTTTCCTCCATTTCTCACGTGGCTTCTCTCTCAGTGTGGTTGGACCATTAGACTCTGACGTACGGGATTGTTCTTCATCTAAGCACCTGGTCCTTTGTGTCCATGATTCGAATTGGGACTTCTTCATAGTTCAGTCATTCGGTCAGATTCCCTTCCACAAAGAGTGGCCCTTCATCAAGAACGTGACTAGAATCCGCGATATATTTCCGTAGTTGTGAGACATGGAAGACATTGTGGATTCTTGACATACTGGGTGGTAAGGTCAGTCTGTAGGCAAGTGTTCCTACTCTTTCCAATATTTTGAATGGTCCGACATACCGGGGATTCATCTTTCCGGCCTTATCAAATCGGGCTACCCCTTTCATTGGAGAAACCTTGAGATACACTTTTTCGCCTACCTCAAAGGCCAAGGGTCTTCTCTTTAAGTCTGCCCAGCTTTTCTGTCGATCCTGGGCTGTCTTCAGTCTCTCCTTTATGATGGCCACCTTATTCACTGTCTCCTGGACAAGTTCAGGTCCTGTGATGGCATTTTCTCCAATCTCACTCCAATACAGCGGCGATCGACATTTTCGTCCATAGAGGGCCTCATATGGTGCCATTCCTATGCTGTCATGGTAGCTATTGTTGTATGCGAACTCTATTAGAGGTAGATGTTCGCTACAATTACTACCGAAGTCCAAGGTGCATGTCCGCAGCATGTCTTATAGGGTCTAGATGGTTCTCTCCATTTGGCCATCTGTCTGTAGATGATAAGCCGTACTGAGGGTAACCTTACTTTCCATGGCTTCTTGGAAGCTCTTCCAAAAACGAGATATGAACCTTGGGTCCCTATCCGACAGAATGCTGGTTGGAACTCCATGTAGTTTGACAATGTTGTCCATGTACAAGGCAGCGAGCTTGTCCAAGCCATAGTTCATTCGGACAGGCAGAAAGTGCGCGGACTTTGTTAACCTATCCACGATTAACCATATTCCATCATAGCCTAATCTCGTTTTCGGCAGACCTACTACAAAGTCCATGGATATGTTTTCCCACTTCCATTCTGGAATCTCCAGTTGTTGCAATAATCCTCCAGGTCTTTGATGTTCTGCCTTGACTTGTTGAAATACATGACATCTAGCGACAAATTCAGCCACATCTCTTTTTATCCCATTCCACCAGAAGTTTTCTTTCAAATCTCTATACATCTTGGTACTTCCTGGGTGGTTTGAGAACTTGGATTTATGTGCTTCAGACATCACTTCTTGATGGAGGTTATCGACGTTGGGCACACATAATCTTCCTTTCATCCAAATGATTCCTTTTTGGTCTACTCGAAACTCCGACACCTTCCCTTGCTTGATTTTTTCCTTAAGTTGCGTCAGATAAGGGTCTCGATCCTGATTGATTTTGACCAATTCCTTGAGGCATGGTTGAGTTGAGAGTGAGGATAGTATCACCTTGTTCATGTTCTTCCGACTTAAAGCATCGGCTACCTTATTTGCCTTTCCTGGATGGTAGTTATTGTCAAGTCGTAGTCCTTCAAAAGTTCGAGACATCGCCTTTGTCTCAGGTTCAATTCTTTCTGAGTGAATATATACCTGAGCTCTGATGGTCTGTGAATACTTCACATTTTTCCCCGTAAAGATAGTGTCGCCAAATCTTTAGAGCAAAAGCCACCGCAGCTAGCTCTAGATCATGGGTTGGGTAATTGCGTTCATGCGTCTTTAGTTGTCTTGAGGCATAAGCAATTACTCTGCCATCTTGCATGAGCACACACCCTAGTCCTCCTTTAGATGCATCACTATAGGCAGTAAAGCTTTTGTCCCCTATGGGTAGCGTTAGAACAGGGGCAGATGCAAGCTTTGTCTTCAGGGTTTCAAAACTTGCCTCACATTCTTCGTTCCAGTTGAACTTGGAGTTCTTCTGGGTGAGTCTAATGAGTGGTATGGATATTGAAGAGAAACCTTCTACGAACTTACGATAATAGTCAGCTAATCCCAAGAAGCTTCTAACTTCTGTCACTGTCTTAGGTATAGGCCAGTCCATGGTAGCTTCTACCTTCTTCGGATCCACTGATACTCCTGCTTCGGAATTATATGGCCTAAGAATGCCACACTCTTCAGCCAGAATTCACACTTCTTGAACTTGGCGTACAGTTGTTTCTCTCTCAAGGTTTGAAGGGTAAGTCGAATATGTTCCTTGTGGTCTTCTTCACTTGATGAATATACGAGTATATCGTCTATGAAAACCACCACAAATTTGTCGAGGAATGGTTAGAATACCCGGTTCATGAGGTACATGAAGGCCACTGGTGCATTGGTTAGACCAAATGGCATTACCGTGAATTCGTAATGACCATATCTTGTTCTAAATGCAGTTTTAGGAACATCCTCAGTCTTGATCTTTAGTTGGTGATAACCCGACCTCAAATATAACTTGGAGAAGGTTGTAGCTCCTTTGAGTTGATCAAAGAGGTCGTCAATTCTTGGAAGATGATACTTATTCTTGATTGTGATCTTGTTCAACTCTCTGTAGTCGATGCACAATCTCATAGTTCCATCCTTGTTCTTGACGAATAACACTGGAGCTCCCCAAGGTGACACACTGGGTCTGATCTGCTTTTTGTCTAGCAGTTCTTGTAGTTGATCCTTGAGCTCCTTGAGTTCTGCAGGTGATGCACAATCTCATAGTTCCATCCTTGTTCTTGACGAATAACACTGGAGCTCCCCAAGGTGACACACTGGGTCTGATCTGCTTTTTGTCTAGCAGTTCTTGTAGTTGATCCTTGAGCTCCTTGAGTTCTGCAGGTGCCATCCTCTAGGGTGCTTTTGAGATTGGGGTCGTCCCTGGCACTAGGTTGATTTCGAACTCAATTTCTCTGTCAGACAATTTTTCAGGTAGGTCGTCTGGAAACACATCTACGAACTCTTGCACCACTGGGATGTCTTCTATTTTGAGTTCATCTCCTTCTTTCGTTTCGTGGATCATTGCCAAGAAAACTTCAGCTCCTGATTTCATGGTTGTCCATGCTTGGGCAGCAGAAAGTAGGCACTTTCGCTCCTTGTTCTTACCATAATATGTCAGCTCCTCTTGATCAGGGGTTTGGAGTTTCACACTCTACCTTGACAATCTACCAGTGCATGGTTCTTAGATAGCCAATCCATCCCTAAGATGGCATCAAATTTGACCATGTTGAGTTGTATCAGGTTTGCAGAGAATGAACGGTCGTTTATGGATATCTCGCAGTTCTGATGGATCTTATGTGTTTCAATGATAGTGTTGGTACGAGTTGCTACTCTATATGATTCACATTGAATTTTAGGCTCTAGCCCTAACTTCTTAGCAAATCTCCTAGCTATAAACGAATGCGTAGCACCACAATCAAACAACACATAAGCAGGCAGCTTGTTGAAAAAATGGTACCTTCCACCACGTCGTTGGCATCTTCAGCCTCTTCCTGTGTCATTGTAAACACACAAGCATTGGGTTTATCCTCCCTGGGCTTTGGCTTGTTCTGAGCCGCATTGCTCGTCCCAGCCTTTGGACCTTGGTTTTCCAGAAAATCCACAATTCGGTGGCCAAACTTTCCACACTTAAAGCATGCACCGCTCTGCTTGCGATAATCTCCACTATGCCGATGACTGCAAGAGGTACAAGGTGCCAACATTTGATTATTCGGTGCAGATGCTGATCCACGGTTGTTGAGGTTTGGCCTTTTGGTCTTAGGCCCACCGTGTGAAGTCTGAGCATTGAGGGGGAGTTTGTTCTTGTTGTCAGCTTCCCGCCTCTTTATGTCAGTCTCTGCTCGGATTGCAGCTCCAATTAAGTCCTCAAAGCTTGGCCGATGACTGCAAGAGGTACAAGGTGCCAACATTTGATTATTCGGTGCAGATGCTGATCCACGGTTGTTGAGGTTTGGCCTTTTGGTCTTAGGCCCACCGTGTGAAGTCTGAGCATTGAGGGGGAGTTTGTTCTTGTTGTCAGCTTCCCGCCTCTTTATGTCAGTCTCTGCTCGGATTGCAGCTCCAATTAAGTCCTCAAAGCTTGTGGCTTGGTAGACTGCAAGGGCTGACTGGATACGGCTATTCAGACCCTTCTTGAATCGGTGCATCTTTAGATTATTATCTGCCATGATCGTTGGGACATAGGTGCCCAATCAGCTGAACTTGGATGTATACTCTACTACCAACATGTCTGCAGTATGGGTGAAAGTTTCAAACTCACTGAGCCGTTGCATTCTGACTTCCATTGGAAAGTATTATTTCAAGAATGCTTCACGAAATCTTTGCCACATGATTTGTCCATTTGCAGTCATGGTTGGCTCGAATGCTTCCAGCCATTTTCCAGCTTTGTCGTCGAGGAGTGGTGTCACGAAATCTACTTTGAAAGCATCTGGGACTTCCAGTAGTCGAAGTTGCGTTTCAATATTTTTCATCCAAGTCTGGGTAACTTCGGAGTCGGGCTCCCATCGAAGGTGGGGGCTTTGTCTTGCGAAGGGACTCATAGTAGTACTTAGTCCCACGAGGTGGAGGGGTAGGAGGAGGAGCTTGGTTATTATTGGGGTTGACCAACACTTGGAGAGTCGTGGCAACTATGGTAGCTATTGTCATCAGGTCTTCTCTGCTAAGACCACCTCTTGAATTGGAGGATCCTTCACCTCCATTGTTACTATCGCTTCTTCGGTTGCCTGCCATATTCTGCCATTGGAAAGCTTACTAAGAATGGGTGCGTATAATTGCGAAATAAATGAGAATACTATAATACGAAGGGATAAGCAAATTTTGGATAGAAGGATGAACAATGTTTATTATTAAGGTAAAACATATTATATTCATCAATAATCTCTCCCTCGCCTATAGAAATATCCTCAAGCCCTTCTTCTTCCGGGTCTTCTTCCGGTTCGTCCTCCCATTCATCATCGAATGGAGCAGGAGCAACGTTGTCTTCTTGCAGACCTTGGATTGTTTGGAGTAGGCTAGCTTTCTCCTCTACCAGGGCCTCGATGATTAAGTGTTGCTCTTGGATCGTATCCTACGCCTCTTGGATGCGAGCCTGCAACCTATGATGGCACTCCATATGGCTTTCTCTAGCCTTTTGCTTCTTTGCCTTCATCCTTTCTATTTTCTTTGACATACAAAGGCCTATTTCAGTATGTCCGGAAATGGTCTTGTGCGAGGCTTCTAACGCTATTTGGTTAGTCTTATGCTCTTTCCTAGCCTCAACCAGCTGAGAGATACGGCGATCGATGTCGTTATGGTACAGGGTCACCGTATTTCGTAGGCTATGGTTATCACACCTCTGGATTTGTAGATCTCTTTCCAGGCTGGATACCTTCTTTTCCAGTCCTTCCTTTATAGCAGCTGACTCTCGTCTCTCGGTTGCCAATTTGGCTCTAAGACGTCTAATCGTGTGGCTTTGGTTGTCAAGGGCTATTTGCTTCATACGAAGGGCAGCAGCAGCACGAGTACGGGGAGCAACGGGGGCCATTTCCTAAAATCGGAGAAAAATTTCCAAAAATAGAAAGTTGTGAGATTATTTCATAAACTGTTAGTTCTAACCATAGGGATTACAGAACAGTTTACGGAACTGAAATCGGAGTTCTGTACAAGAATTTATTGAATTTTCAATCTTTCCAAAAAGGCAAAAACGCGATTTTGGAGGCCTAAACGTAGGAATTTGACCAAAAAGCGCCTTATGTCACGACGTAGTGGTGAGTATTGCTCGTTGGGCCGTTTCGGAGGGGGTAGCACTTGTCTCATGTGAAAATCTGCAAGTTCGTCCCGGACCTTGCAAGATTTCAGATTTGGTTTCCCAGCCGGATTATGAACCTGGTGAGCTCTGATATCACTAAAATGTCACGCTCGAGACCGGGACTCATGACATTGGCAATGTTAAACAATTATAAAATTGTTAAAAACACTAAGCCTCATAGTATAGCTCAAAAACCAGTCTGTTACATAATCAAATAATTGTTTTTACAACTGAAAATCAGAGAATTGCGGAAGCGAAAATTACATTAACAAAAACTGAGCCTTCACCAGCCCCAGAACAGCTCTTGTTCCTCCTCTTCAACCTGTTCTTCGTTCTTATCTGGGTGAGAGAAGTAAGGGGTGAGTGTTTGGGGAAACACTCAGCAAGTGTGGGATACCATTCGAGCATACAAAATATACATATACATATATAGATTCAGATCAGAACATATCGCAGAACAGAGCATAGCATAACAGGTAGCGTGTAGCACTGATAGTCACTTCGTTTATATGGTTTACTGATCAGTCCCTAATTTTTACTCCTCTAAGGGGTCGAGGCCATAGTTACACCTTGTAACTCAGAGTGCGAAATATTCCGTAGACCCATACGACAGAAAACATCTGTTCTAAAACAGAGCATAGATCGTAGCATAAACTTGACACGAAACCAAAGCTCGAATGATAATTCAAAACAGAACGTAGCATAAATATTATATAATATTTGAAACGAATATATATAACAAAAGCCCACTTACCGTCTGTTGCAATTTGTGTGGTTCAAAGTGTAGAGGCAGTATTCAGCTCAGACGAAATCTGGTCTATGAAATCTGTGTACTTCGTACAGTACTAGGATACAGCTTATGCAAAGTTTCAGCGTGGAAGTTTACTGTATTTTTTCTTAAATTTCGGAGTGAGTGAGGGAAATCTGATGGCACAATCTGGTTATAGGTGTAGAAGTGGGGAGTCAAGAGGTCAGCCATTAAAGCCTTAATGCAAAGTTTCAGCGTGGAAGTTTACTGTATTTTTTTCTTAAATTTCGGAGTGAGTGAGGGAAATCTGATGGCACAATCTGGTTATAGGTGTAGAAGTGGGGAGTCAAGAGGTCAGCCATTAAAGCCTTAAATTCCTGATTTGATGGTCATAAATCTGGCTGTTACAAGAGTAACAGTTTAAGCATTGAATTGGGTGGTTTAATTGGCCATTAATCTCTGCAGTTACGATTGCGAAATCTGATCTGTAAGTGTGTAGAAGCTTGCTGAAATTCGTGAGCTGAGTTTTCTTTACCACGTCTGAATTTACGTCACCGAATCTGAGTTGACTTGGTCAAAGTTGAGTTGACCGTCCAAAGCTGAGTTGATCAGTCCAGAGCTGAGTTGACCAGTCCAGAGCTTTAGTTTACTGTCAAAGCTGAGTTGACTGTCCCGGATCTGAATTGACTGTTTGACCATCTCAGATCTGAGTTGACTGTTGACCATCCCAAATCTGAGTTGACTGTTGACCGTCCCAAATATGAGTTGACCGTTGACCGTTGATCGTCCCAAATATGACTTTTTTTTGCTCTATTTCCTAGAGCTGAATTTTCGGGTTTTCACATTAATCATTTTAGAAGAACGAGATGTCCCTTGATAGTCAACTCTCAAAGTGTCAACTTTGCATCATTGCAACCACTGGAACGGGCATGCCGCCTTGTTGGTAAATCCATTGAAACTCTTTGTCCTTCACTTTGTGTATACTTCCTGTAAATGTGTAAAGCAACGACAGGATATCAGTATTATATAACTATAATATACCATAAGGTAGGTATTCAAAAACAAGTTAAGAACAACCACTACCCACCACCATCCAGCTACTATTTCAATTGACCCAAAAAATCATTCAACGGCTTCTTTGCAGCTTCGTCTGTTGTGTCATTGCTTATGACAACGACCACACTTTGACACACGTGATTGAACTTGGGATGGAATCCTATTCGTCTTCCTGCGACCGGGTTGACTACGTACATCAGGATCAATGATTTGTAATCATTCGTCGTTATTGGCCTCATACATGTCAAATGTGAGAATAGGATTAATAATCCCTTTAGGCTGCGTTCGGTAGGTGGGATGTGATTGATAACTAAGGATTAGTATGAATGATTATTTTACGATAAAGTGGGAAAAATAATTTATCAGATGTAGGTGATGTTGTTTGGTTCGATTTTTAACATAGGGATTACAAAATTGCTTAACTGCAAATTTACCTAAATGTCCTCGACATCATAAATGGGCAGTGTATAGTAGTAATATTCCCTAAAATTCACCGAGTCGCGAAACCATCCCAACCTCCTGTTGAAGTGCACTTTGTACGATTTCTGGCCGGTGAAGAAGTAGTTAAGCAGAGGAACAGATCTACCAGCAAAGAGGGAGACCGAGGGTTCAATTTCATTCCCCCATCAACTGTGAACCTGATTTTTGAGAGCTGTTCATACTTTGCTTTGCAGGTTTTTTTAATTTCGGTGTGAAGGTTAGTTTTTCGAAGCTCCTGTAAGCGCCAATGCACTTGGTTATGGAGCTTTCCTTGGTCTTTATGCTAATCTGCGGTATCAGCTCTTGTGTGGTTTCTACAGAGCAGTTGTTAGCTACTTTGATGTCATTGGAGTTGCTTTGGTTTTTAGCACAGCCTTGAGGTACGAGTTCTCTGTGACTGTTGAATTGAGAGCTAAGCTTATGCAGAAACTCATCGTCATGAAAATCAATCACATCTCATTATTGCTCTGTTTTGTGATAAAGTATTTCTGTGGTTTATTTGTTCTCTGCTAATGAAACGATTGTTTTAACTTTGGGAGAACAATTTGGTTCCTTGCTTGATGGACGATGCCCTTTTGTCTGTGGTTATTGTTATGTATTCTGATTTCAATTCATGTTTTTCTTTATTGATTTATCGACTTGTAGGGAAGAATTTGCATAGTGAGGGATGCAAATCAATTCAGAAGTTGCATGAAATTCTTCTGTTGCTAGTTACATTTTACCAATTTACTCTTTAAATGCTTGCAGGATCCTAAAATGTTCAGTTAGGAGAGACATCTAGGTTAGCTTGGCTTGGTGTTGAGGTCGATCCGTTGGCTCATTCGGATGATCTCTTGAAGGCTTACAATAGACCCTCAGAAGGATCCAAACAGTCATCTTCAAAGTGGTTCATAAACAAGAACACTTTCGTCTTTGGGCTTGGCCTTCTTGGGATAAAACAGGGGCAAAATGATGCGAACTTGAACGGTGAAGCACCTCCCCCCAAGGCCAGGAGAAAGAAAATTGTTCGGAGAAAAGTTGCCACAAGTTAACTGTCATTACTCAACCATTCAATTTTGCAGCCTAGCAGCACACGGATGCTCGCGATGCTACGGAATATAAAGCGACGGAATCAAGCGTTTGATGATATGCACCGCAGAGAGTTATCCTTTGGGATCATGGGACCAACGGTATTATGCTAGAGTGAGGCTGCTTGGAAAGTATTTGATGCAATTTTTCAACCTTGTTTTCTTATTGCTAGCCTTTCATCATTGTGCAACAACAAAGAGTTTGGAAGTCTCATAGCGAAGTAAATTTTTGTTATTCACGGCTCTATTGTTAGTTTACTGCTGCTATACTCTTTTTCTGTTTCTTCAATGAATAAATTTCACTGTAAAAAAAATTATTACAAGTACTCAAGGAATACGTGATGCTAGCGCAATTCCAGGGCAGAAGCAGCAAGTGCAATGAGAATATAGATTACCAATGTCGAAGAACGAGGTCTGTATGATAGTGAACACTAGGCAAATGCTATATGCATGTACACAGCAAGGTGGAAAACATGATAAAACCGGAGTCGAAAAACAAAGTGTACTTAAGATAGAGGTTGTTTCATTAGTTGGGTAAAGATAGAGTCGAAGACAGTCTTCAAAGCAACAGAAAGGAAGCCAAGAGAATCCATCCATAATACTTTGATGTGTTTGAGATCACCCTTGTGCTGCGATGGTTGCTTTCATCAAAGAGAATAATCTATGCATCGATCAGGACCCATTCTGTTCATGATTCTGGTTTTCGCATCAGATGTAAGTCCAACGATTCGTCTCTCAATGGCAAACTTTACAATGACATCACATAAAATGATATACATATTTTCCCATTCTTAAAGTTTTCTACATTTAGATATATGTTTCTATTAAAAAATGCCTCGTTTATGAGAAATCTATTCACCGTTGAACATAACTTCAAAAACTGAAGCATGAAAATTGTATAAAGACTCCAGCGTAAAATTATATACAAATTTTTTAATGAAAGATGAGAAAAATCTTCCCGGAAAACAGGAGGGCCCAGATAAATGGTTCCGGCTAATTACTATTGGAAGTTCTTTCTGATTTCACTTTACCTATCTGTTTCTTTTCCTTCTTCTGCAATGTATGTTGGCGCAGCGACGGATCCAGATCCCGTTTCCCGGGGCGCAGCGGAAGTTTTAAAAAATTGCATCGGGAATGGTCAATACATAATAACTAATGCAATAAAACATTCATAGGATGTTGGCGTCTAGGCGCCTGGCTCCGACCAGTTTCACAGGGAAACCGGCACTTCAAAGGTTGGCGGCGGTAGATCTCCTAATCCGGTCCACGACTGGAAACAGGACTCCTTCATCAGCCTGCACTAGAAGACCTGACGAATTTACCACGGACGGAATCTCCTCGTCGACGTGATCGGAACAAGTCCAATCACGTGAACAATGGCGGCGGCGGGCGGCGCGTGGAGGAGCGGCGGCCGAGAGGAGGATGTGGAGAGGGGGGCGGCGGCTTAGTGTCTAGGGTTTGTGTGATGCTTAAGTGTGTCATGCAACCCTAGGCACTCATGTATATGTAGGTGTGATGGGCTTGAATCGGCCCAATGGACTTGGGGCGGGCCCAGGTCCATATGAACATTTTCAAGTACATCGCCTTGGCTCCATCATAATCCCGATCGACGATCAGATCGGACCGATCTACATAGTTTCCAAAATAGAGTATTATGATGCGAAAACAATTTTTCAGACCACCTATTCCAAAATTGCAGTTTGGCCCCTCCAAGTTTCAAGGATAGTCAAACTAGCCCAAACTTTAGGGAAATTGCAATTTGACCCCTGTTGACTTTAGGAAGTCGCACTCCCTAAATTCCTCCTCCTATGCTCAACACATTGAGCTCAATTTCCGTGATCGCCGTGGCTCCATCATAATCCCGATCGACGATCAGATCGGACCGATCTACATAGTTTCCAAAATAGAGTATTATGATGCGAAAACAATTTTTCAGACCACCTATTCCAAAATTGCAGTTTGGCCCCTCCAAGTTTCAAGGATAGTCAAACTAGCCCAAACTTTAGGGAAATTGCAATTTGACCCCTGTTGACTTTAAGGAAGTCGCACTCCCTAAATTCCTCCTCCTATGCTCAACACATTGAGCTCAATTTCCGTGCGGGAATCGTGAAGCCAGTACTTGTGTGACCCTCAATGGTTCAGGGATACAGCTAGCCGTGGGCACAACTATGCATACATCTTGGAGATCAAATAGTGACATCGCGTGTGTTACTAGGTAAACCCATTTACCTAAAACACATCTAGTACTCTGGCCAGAGATTTATCACACTATTATCTCCTCAGATAGCAAAGGATATCCACGCACACGGGCGAGCGGTGAATCCTCGACAACGAAGCATCGACTCCTACATGCATCGGGACCTCACCCAATCCCGCCACCTAATGACCCCATGAGAGTCGGTAAATGGGTCAAAGTGAGGCATCTATCATGTAGAGTCTCAATGACGTTTCGAGTAGTGAGGACTAATCAGTACAACCAAGACCTCGGACTTATCCACTCGACAAATGGTAACCACTTGGAAATTCCGAACGAGGGTAGTTCGATAGATCACCAGGTCACTATCCATCTGCATGCTCAGAACATCACAATGTTCCCTACCAATGAAACGTGGTACTTCGCATCGCAGATGCTAGTCTCGAGCTTGGGCGGCCTTATCCTCATTTTGACGGTCCAATCGACTGGAACGAGTTCAGAATACACAGTGACTATTAGATGTGTTTCATGATAGCCATCATATCCACTATCACATCTAACATACACTATGGTGCATTCTAGGTCTTTATCCAACACAATTGTTAACATTAAAAATCAATAATGAAGATAAATAATGCCATAAAGAAATACGAATTTCATAAATAAAGATCATTATACAAAGAGTCAATAAAACCCACACGCCACAAGTTGGCTAGTTGGGCATCTACTCTAACATTCTCCCACTTGCCCTAAAGCCAACTACTCATCAGACGCAGTCCCATTGTTTTGTGATGTTTTTCAAACAACGGTCCTGGCAAGGGCTTCGTAAGTGGATCAGCAATGTTGTCTGCAGAGGCGACTCTCTCGACTGCTATGTCACCTCTAGCCACAATATCCCGGATTATGTGGTATTGCCTCAGTATATGTTTGGATCTTTGGTGAGACCTAGGCTCCTTTGCTTGCGCAACGGCACACGTGTTGTCGCAGTACACCGGGACTGGACCAACTCCATCAGGGATTACGCCCAACTCTTGGACGAAATTCCTTATCCAAACCGCCTCTTTAGCATCAGCTGATGCTGCGATGTACTCAGCTTCAGTGGTTGAATCCGCGATGGTGTCTTGCTTGGAACTCTTCCAAGAGACAGCACCACCATTGAGCATGAATACAAACCCAGAGGTTGACTTCGAATCATCCACGTCACATTGGAAGCTAGAATCAGTGTAGCCTTCCAATTTCAGTTCACCATCCCCATAGACCATGAACATATTCTTAGTCCTTCGTAAGTACTTAAGAATATCTTTCACGGCCTTCCAATGCATTTGGCTGGGGTTGGCTTGGTAACGGCTCATGACACTCAGAGCATATGCGACATCCGATCTAGTTGAGATCATGCCATACATAATACTACCTATTGCCGAGGCATATGGCACACGTGTCATACTCTCTATCTCCTCATCAGTCTTTGGACACATAGAATTAGATAGAGTGACCCCATGGCACATAGGTAGGTGTCCTCTCTTGGACTCTTCCATAGAGAACCTCTTAAGTACGGTATCGATGTAGGTAGCTTGGGTGAGTCCGAGCATCCGTTTAGATCTATCCCGATAGATCTGTATTCCAAGAAATATAGGATGCTTCACCCATGTCCTTCATCGAAAATCTACTAGACAACCATACTTTAGTTGACTGCAACATTCCTACATCATTCCCAATGAGTAGAATGTCATCAACATAAAGTACGAGAAACGTCACAGCACTTTTAACTACCTTCTTATAGACACACGGCTCCTCGAGATTCTTGATGAAACCAAATTCCTTAATTGTTTCATCGAATCTCAGGTTCCAACTTCGCGATGCTTGTTTGAGACCGTAGATCGATCAGAAGCTTGCATACTTTATGCTCACTTCCTATAGATGTGAAACCCTCAGGCTGCGTCATATAGATCTCTTCCTTAATGTTTCCATTAAGGAACGCAGTTTTCACATC